>BDSL01000185.1:0-96623 GCA_003116995.1 Yamagishiella unicocca | reverse complement strand
CCCAAAGCCAAACCCACACGTGCCGCAGGACGAGCGTTCCATTTCAGCCAACCATGTAACGGCCCCGCGCCTGCCTACTCCGCCATTGGAACGCACGTACCAGTTATTTATTCCACGTTTCAGCCAACCATGTAACGGCCCGCGCCTGCCTACTCCCGCCATTGGAACGCACGTACCAGTTATTTATTAGGCCGTCGAGCTCCCAAGATCTAACGTACGACGATGACGGGGACGCAGGCCTTGGCCACCAGCATTAGCACGCATGCAGCAGCGGCGGCGGCGTCATGTCTCGTCACTGCCGCATCGCCAGGAGCAATCCCGAGCCTGCGGCGGGGACCAGTAGTTGGGCAAAGGTCGTGTTAGTCATCAGGAACGAAAGCGAAGCGAGAGGGAGCATCAAGCAACATGAAGCACTGAGTCCAGTTCACATATCCGCGAGGGATGAAAGTACGGTAACAAAACCCTAATCGACTCCTGCTTACCTTCCGTCAAAGGCCAACGAACCAAACCCAAACTGAAGCCAAACCCACACGTGCCGCAGGACGAGCGTTCCATTTAAGCCAACCATGTAACGGCCCCGCGCCTGCCTACTCCCGCCATTGGAACGCACGTACCAGTTATTTATTAGGCCGTCGAGCTCCCAAGATCTAACGTACGACGATGACGGGGACGCAGGCCTTGGCCACCAGCATTAGCACGCATGCAGCAGCGGCGGCGGCGTCATGTCTCGTCACTGCCGCATCGCCAGGAGCAATCCCCGAGCCTGCGGCGGGGACCAGTAGTTGGGCAAAGGTCGTGTTAGTCATCAGGAACGAAAGCGAAGCGAGAGGGAGCATCAAGCAACATGAAGCACTGAGTCCAGTTCACATATCCGCGAGGATGAAAGTACGGTAACAAAACCCTAATCGACTCCTGCTTACCTTCCGTCAAAGGCCAACGAACCAAACCCAAACTGAAGCCAAACCCACACGTGCCGCAGGACGAGCGTTCCATTTAAGCCAACCATGTAACGGCCCCGCGCCTGCCTACTCCCGCCATTGGAACGCACGTACCAGTTATTATTAGGCCGTCGAGCTCCCAAGATCTAACGTACGACGATGACGGGACGCAGGCCTTGGCCACCAGCATTAGCACGCATGCAGCAGCGGCGGCGTCGTCATGTCTCGTCACTGCCGCATCGCCAGGAGCAATCCCCGAGCCTGCGGCGGGGACCAGTAGTTGGGCAAAGGTCGTGTTAGTCATCAGGAACGAAAGCGAAGCGAGAGGGAGCATCAAGCAACATGAAGCACTGAGTCCAGTTCACATATCCGCGAGGGATGAAAGTACGGTAACAAAACCCTAATCGACTCCTGCTTACCTTCCGTCAAAGGCCAACGAACCAAACCCAAACTGAAGCCAAACCCACACGTGCCGCAGGACGAGCGTTCCATTTAAGCCAACCATGTAACGGCCCCGCGCCTGCCTACTCCCGCCATTGGAACGCACGTACCAGTTATTTATTAGGCCGTCGAGCTCCCAAGATCTAACGTACGACGATGACGGGGACGCAGGCCTTGGCCACCAGCATTAGCACGCATGCAGCAGCGGCGGCGGCGTCATGTCTCGTCACTGCCGCATCGCCAGGAGCAATCCCCGAGCCTGCGGCGGGGACCAGTAGTTGGGCAAAGGTCGTGTTAGTCATCAGGAACGAAAGCGAAGCGAGAGGGAGCATCAAGCAACATGAAGCACTGAGTCCAGTTCACATATCCGCGAGGGATGAAAGTACGGTAACAAAACCCTAATCGACTCCTGCTTACCTTCCGTCAAAGGCCAACGAACCAAACCCAAACTGAAGCCATCCCTGAGCCTGCGGCGGGGACCAGTAGTTGGGCAAAGGTCGTGTTAGTCATCAGGAACGAAAGCGAAGCGAGAGGGAGCATCAAGCAACATGAAGCACTGAGTCCAGTTCACATATCCGCGAGGGATGAAAGTACGGTAACAAAACCCTAATCGACTCCTGCTTACCTTCCGTCAAAGGCCAACGAACCAAACCCAAAGCCAAACCCACACGTGCCGCAGGACGAGCGTTCCATTTATTAAGCCAACCATGTAACGCCCCCGCGCCTGCCTACTCCCTCCATTGGAACGCACGTACCAGTTATTTATTAGGCCGTACGTCGAGCTCCCAAGCAAGATCTAACGTACGACGATGACGGGGACGCAAGCCTTGGCCACCAGCATTAGCAGCAGCGGCGGCGTCATGTCTCGTCACTGCCGCATCGCCAGGAGCAATCCCCGAGCCTGCGGCGGGGACCAGTAGTTGGGCAAAGGTCGTGTTAGTCATCAGGAACGAAAGCGAAGCGAGAGGGAGCATCAAGCAACATGAAGCACTGAGTCCAGTTCACATATCCGCGAGGGATGAAAGTACGGTAACAAAACCCTAATCGACTCCTGCTTACCTTCCGTCAAAGGCCAACGAACCAAACCCAAACTGAAGCCAAACCCACACGTGCCGCAGGACGAGCGTTCCATTTCAGCCAACCATGTAACGGCCCCGCGCCTGCCTACTCCCGCCATTGGAACGCACGTACCAGTTATTTATTAGGCCGTCGAGCTCCCAAGATCTAACGTACGACGATGACGGGGACGCAGGCCTTGGCCACCAGCATTAGCACGCATGCAGCAGCGGCGGCGGCGTCATGTCTCGTCACTGCCGCATCGCCAGGAGCAATCCCCGAGCCTGCGGCGGGGACCAGTAGTTGGGCAAAGGTCGTGTTAGTCATCAGGAACGAAAGCGAAGCGAGAGGGAGCATCAAGCAACATGAAGCACTGAGTCCAGTTCACATATCCGCGAGGGATGAAAGTACGGTAACAAAACCCTAATCGACTCCTGCTTACCTTCCGTCAAAGGCCAACGAACCAAACCCAAACTGAAGCCATCCCTGAGCCTGCGGCGGGGACCAGTAGTTGGGCAAAGGTCGTGTTAGTCATCAGGAACGAAAGCGAAGCGAGAGGGAGCATCAAGCAACATGAAGCACTGAGTCCAGTTCACATATCCGCGAGGGATGAAAGTACGGTAACAAAACCCTAATCGACTCCTGCTTACCTTCCGTCAAAGGCCAACGAACCAAACCCAAAGCCAAACCCACACGTGCCGCAGGACGAGCGTTCCATTTATTAAGCCAACCATGTAACGCCCCCGCGCCTGCCTACTCCCTCCATTGGAACGCACGTACCAGTTATTTATTAGGCCGTACGTCGAACTCCCAAGCAAGATCTAACGTACGACGATGACGGGGACGCAAGCCTTGGCCACCAGCATTAGCAGCAGCGGCGGCGTCATGTCTCGTCACTGCCGCATCGCCAGGAGCAATCCCCGAGCCTGCGGCGGGGACCAGTAGTTGGGCAAAGGTCGTGTTAGTCATCAGGAACGAAAGCGAAGCGAGAGGGAGCATCAAGCAACATGAAGCACTGAGTCCAGTTCACATATCCGCGAGGGATGAAAGTACGGTAACAAAACCCTAATCGACTCCTGCTTACCTTCCGTCAAAGGCCAACGAACCAAACCCAAAGCCAAACCCACACGTGCCGCAGGACGAGCGTTCCATTTCAGCCAACCATGTAACGGCCCCGCGCCTGCCTACTCCCGCCATTGGAACGCACGTACCAGTTATTTATTAGGCCGTCGAGCTCCCAAGATCTAACGTACGACGATGACGGGGACGCAAGCCTTGGCCACCAGCATTAGCAGCAGCGGCGGCGGCGGCGTCATGTCTCGTCACTGCCGCATCGCCAGGAGCAATCCCCGAGCCTGCGGCGGGGACCAGTAGTTGGGCAAAGGTCGTGTTAGTCATCAGGAACGAAAGCGAAGCGAGAGGGAGCATCAAGCAACATGAAGCACTGAGTCCAGTTCACATATCCGCGAGGGATGAAAGTACGGTAACAAAACCCTAATCGATTCCTGCTTACCTTCCGTCAAAGGCCAACGAACCAAACCCAAAGCCAAACCCACACGTGCCGCAGGACGAGCGTTCCATTTAAGCCAACCATGTAACGGCCCCGCGCCTGGCTACTCCCTCCATTGGAACGCACGTACCAGTTATTTATTAGGCCGTCGAGCTCCCAAGATCTAACGTACGACGATGACGGGGACGCAAGCCTTGGCCACCAGCATTAGCAGCAGCGGCGGCGGCGTCGTCATGTCTCGTCACTGCCGCATCGCCAGGAGCAATCCCCGAGCCTGCGGCGGGGACCAGTAGTTGGGCAAAGGTCGTGTTAGTCATCAGGAACGAAAGCGAAGCGAGAGGGAGCATCAAGCAACATGAAGCACTGAGTCCAGTTCACATATCCGCGAGGGATGAAAGTACGGTAACAAAACCCTAATCGACTCCTGCTTACCTTCCGTCAAAGGCCAACGAACCAAACCCAAAGCCAAACCCACACGTGCCGCAGGACGAGCGTTCCATTTAAGCCAACCATGTAACGGCCCCGCGCCTGGCTACTCCCTCCATTGGAACGCACGTACCAGTTATTTATTAGGCCGTCGAGCTCCCAAGATCTAACGTACGACGATGACGGGGACGCAAGCCTTGGCCACCAGCATTAGCAGCAGCGGCGGCGGCGTCGTCATGTCTCGTCACTGCCGCATCGCCAGGAGCAATCCCCGAGCCTGCGGCGGGGACCAGTAGTTGGGCAAAGGTCGTGTTAGTCATCAGGAACGAAAGCGAAGCGAGAGGGAGCATCAAGCAACATGAAGCACTGAGTCCAGTTCACATATCCGCGAGGGATGAAAGTACGGTAACAAAACCCTAATCGACTCCTGCTTACCTTCCGTCAAAGGCCAACGAACCAAACCCAAAGCCAAACCCACACGTGCCGCAGGACGAGCGTTCCATTTAAGCCAACCATGTAACGGCCCCGCGCCTGCCTACTCCCTCCATTGGAACGGACGTACCAGTTATTTATTAGGCCGTCGAGCTCCCAAGATCTAACGTACGACGATGACGGGGACGCAAGCCTTGGCCACCAGCATTAGCACGCAGCGGCGGCGCGGCATGTCTCGTCACTGCCGCATCGCCAGGAGCAATTCCCGAGCCTGCGGCGGGGACCAGTTGGGCAAAGGTGCCCTCAATAGTCAGCCACTCAGCCAGCCTACTCTGCAGCTCCGGCACACATCCAGCAGCCCCCAGGTACGACACGTACCTGGCGGCGTACGCCTGTATGGCAGATGCAGGGTCACCGGCGAGCCAATAGTTATGGTCATACATGGTTCACTCCCCAAGTAAGATGAATTCCCAGGCCAGGTAGGAAGTAGTGGGCCGGCGAAGTCGTCCGCTCCAGCCATTGCAGGCGTCGATCGTCTCATGCTCTCATCAGTCCGGGGAGCAGCCGTATGTAGGATAGGGCTCGCGCGATCGATGTGGGGCGGACGGTCTCGGGCGGCGAGGGACGACGTAGGGCAGGAGGGGGGGGGCGTGTGGCAGCAGTTACCGACAGTGGCGGATGATCTGGGAGTAAGGCAAATGAGCTACGAGCGAGGCGGTAAACAGCCCATACGAGGCAGGGTACATGGCGACGGCATGGATGGCATTGGACCGAGCGAGGGTATGCCGGGACGACGGGCGGGGCAAGGCACCTGCTGCACCGAAGGCTGGAAAGATTGAACGAGCTGCTGGCGGCTGATGAAGGCTGGCTGCAATTGTACGGCTTGCTGAACGCTGCGGGGCTGGCTGGGCGGTGCGGCAGATACCTTGCCCCACCCGATCGATCCCCAACAACCGCGAGTCCGCGTGAACATGCACACGTTTGCAACAGGCCCCTTCAAGGCCCCTTCAAGGCCCCCGTGCCTCACCTCTCTCATCACCTCAACACCAGGCGCCGTCACGTGAAATGCACCGCCGTGGTGTGAGATGCACCGCCGGAGGCTGGTGCTCCTGAGCGGACAACTCTACGGCCTAGGAGACGCCAGTGCGCAATGAACCCGTAAGCAGGAGCAAGAGGTAATGAAGGATGAACCATAACGGCGAGTCGATGTGGCTGGTGCCGTACATGACAGATCACGCGTACATGTCGTACCTTGAGCTCCCACGTAATGACGTGCAAGGTGTGAAGGACAGACGCTTGCGTAGGCGCAACGATGGATGAGGATGGCGAACGAATGAAGGCGAATCCAGCGACACGTCACGTGTTGCTCAGTCGGCGGATGAAGGATGAAGCGGCCAGTGCTGGATGGAGCCCGGGGCGGAATCTGCCGTACGTCATCATTGACCGAGGCCGGCCACGAGGCGATGGCGATGGCGGAGGCTGGCTGGCAAGTAAGCGTGACGTCTGGTGCGTATTGCCGCAGAAGAAGGCACCTCACGCCAGGCGGAGCGACCGAGCAGCAAATGGTGGTGCGTGGCAGGGAGCCGGTGGTGGCAGAGCTGCTAGCTGTGCGTAAAGCCGTCTCATCTGGTGCGGCCACCGGCACGCGGCAGCGAACCAGGGTACTGCCACGTCATCACCGCGATGCACCCTCGCGGACCGTCTCGCGGAGCTCAGTCCATACGGAGGCCTCGATCATCAATGCAGGGCGGGCTGTCTGGCGCGACGTTGTAGGGGGCTTGGGGTCCGGGGTTGAGCGGGCTCAGGGTATTCCACATTCCCGGAAATCCACGCTAGCTCGAGGGAGGGGCGATTACGCCAACAAAGCCCTGGGACCTCGCGAGGAGCATCCGAATGAAGCTCCGACACCTGCAACCTGCGGGGAAAATTACTTGGTTAATATCGCAGCAGTCATGATTAGCACGGAATTAGCACGGAACGCGCCCGCGCAAGCCCTGTTCACAAATCATATCGCCGCGATTAGCACGGAATTAGCACGGAACGCGCCCGCGCAAGCCCTGTTCACATATCCAGTATATCCACGAAAGAAGCGATTATTACGAAAATCAAACCCTACAAATCACGTGGACCTCGCGAGGAACCCACCTGCCACGAGGGTCTTGTCCAAGCTTAGTCTCCTGGGCGAATCGCCGAATTAACTGCAGGTGAAAAGCCAGTTGTAAGATGCCGTACCTGCTTGGTAATGGCGATGCCGTTGAGCTCCGGTCGTCAGCAGCTCGAAAGACGCTCCCGCCTACCTTCGCAGGACCTCAGACCCAGCCCACAGACATATGCCCAAAACACATGCCATTTAAGCCCCCGCCGCATGGCAACCCGGCGCCCGCCCAGCCCGCCAATCACAAACGCGAACTTTATCGAAAGCCGCACCATTACGCCGTTCGGCTTTAGAAACCTGACGTACAATACCACCTTGGACGGAAGCCTTGACTTGCGGCCACCCGCAGCGGCAGCAGCGGTGTGTCTCGTCGCCGCCGCATCGCCAGCATCCGAATGAAGCTCCGACAACTGCCACCTGCGGGGAGATTTACTTGGTTATGATCGCGATAGTCATGATTAGCACGGAATTAGCACGGAACGCGCCCGCGCAAGCCCTGTTCACATATCCAGTATATCCACGAAAGAAGCGATTATTACGAAAATCAAACCCTACAAATCACGTGGACCTCGCGAGGAACCCACCTGCCACGAGGGTCTTGTCCAAGCTTAGTCTCCTGGGCGAATCGCCGAATTAACTGCAGGTGAAAAGCCAGTTGTAAGATGCCGTACCTGCTTGGTAATGGCGATGCCGTTGAGCTCCGGTCGTCAGCAGCTCGAAAGACGCTCCCGCCTACCTTCGCAGGACCTGAGACCCAGCCCACAGACATATGCCCAAAACACATGCCATTTAAGCCCCCCCCCCGCATGGCAACCCGGCGCCCGCCCAGCCCGCCAATCCCAACCGCGAACTTTATCGAAAGCCGTACCATTACGCCGTTCGGCTTTAGAAACCTGACGTACAATACCGCCTTGGACGGGAGCCTTGACTTGCGGCCACCCGCAGCGGCAGCAGCGGTGTGTCTCGTCACTGCCGCATCACCAGCATCCGAATAATGCTCCGACAACTGCAACCTGCGGGGAGAATTACTTGGTTAAGATCGCGATAGTCATGATCAGCACGGAATTAGGAATTAGCACGGAACGCGCCCGCGCAAGCCCTGTTCACAAATCATATCGCCGCGATTAGCACGGAATTAGCACGGAACGCGCCCGCGCAAGCCCTGTTCATATATCCAGTATATCCACGAAAGAAGCGATTATTACGAAAATCAAACCCTACAAATCACGTGGACCTCGCGAGGAACCCACCTGCCACGAGGGTCTTGTCCAAGCTTAGTCTCCTGGGCGAATCGCCGAATTAACTGCAGGTGAAAAGCCAGTTGTAAGATGCCGTACCTGCTTGGTAATGGCGATGCCGTTGAGCTCCGGTCGTCAGCAGCTCGAAAGACGCTCCCGCCTACCTTCGCAGGACCTGAGACCCAGCCAACAGACATATGCCCCAAACACATGCCATTTAAGCCCCCGCCGCATGGCAACCCGGCGCCCGCCCAGCCCGCCAATCCCAACCGCGAACTTTATCGAAAGCCGTACCATTACGCCGTTTGGCTTTAGAAACCTGACGTACAATACCACCTTGGACGGGAGCCGTGACTTGCGGCCACCCGCAGCGGCAGCAGCGGTGTGTCTCGTCGCCGCCGCATCGCCAGCATCCGAATGAAGCTCCGACAACTGCAACCTGCGGGGAGATTTACTTGGTTATGATCGCGATAGTCATGATTAGCACGGAATTAGCACGGAACGCGCCCGCGCAAGCCCTGTTCACATATCCAGTATATCCACGAAAGAAGCGATTATTACGAAAATCAAACCCTACAAATCACGTGGACCTCGCGAGGAACCCACCTGCCACGAGGGTCTTGTCCAAGCTTAGTCTCCTGGGCGAATTGCCGAATTAACTGCAGGTGAAAAGCCAGTTGTAAGATGCCGTACCTGCTTGGTAATGGCGATGCCGTTGAGCTCCGGTCGTCAGCAGCTCGAAAGACGCTCCCGCCTACCTTCGCAGGACCTGAGACCCAGCCCACAGACATATGCCCAAAACACATGCCATTTAAGCCCCCCCCCCGCATGGCAACCCGGCGCCCGCCCAGCCCGCCAATCCCAACCGCGAACTTTATCGAAAGCCGTACCATTACGCCGTTCGGCTTTAGAAACCTGACGTACAATACCGCCTTGGACGGGAGCCTTGACTTGCGGCCACCCGCAGCGGCAGCAGCGGTGTGTCTCGTCGCCGCCGCATCACCAGCATCCGAATGAAGCTCCGACAACTGCAACCTGCGGGGAGAATTACTTGGTTAAGATCGCGATAGTCATGATCAGCACGGAATTAGGAATTAGCACGGAACGCGCCCGCGCAAGCCCTGTTCACAAATCATATCGCCGCGATTAGCACGGAATTAGCACGGAACGCGCCCGCGCAAGCCCTGTTCATATATCCAGTATATCCACGAAAGAAGCGATTATTACGAAAATCAAACCCTACAAATCACGTGGACCTCGCGAGGAACCCACCTGCCACGAGGGTCTTGTCCAAGCTTAGTCTCCTGGGCGAATCGCCGAATTAACTGCAGGTGAAAAGCCAGTTGTAAGATGCCGTACCTGCTTGGTAATGGCGATGCCGTTGAGCTCCGGTCGTCAGCAGCTCGAAAGACGCTCCCGCCTACCTTCGCAGGACCTGAGACCCAGCCCACAGACATATGCCCAAAACACATGCCATTTAAGCCCCCGCCGCATGGCAACCCGGCGCCCGCCCAGCCCGCCAATCCCAACCGCGAACTTTATCGAAAGCCGTACCATTACGCCGTTCGGCTTTAGAAACCTGACGTACAATACCACCTTGGACGGGAGCCGTGACTTGCGGCCACCCGCAGCGGCAGCAGCGGTGTGTCTCGTCGCCGCCGCATCGCCAGCATCCGAACGAAGCTCCGACACCTGCAACCTGCGGGGAGAATTACTTGGTTAAGATCGCGATAGAAAAAAACGGAGAGCATTAGCACGGAACGCGCCCGCGCAAGTCCTGTTCAAGTCCTGTTCACGTATACAGGATATCCACGGAAGAGGCGATTACGAAGATCAAACCCTACCAATCACGTGGACTCGCGAGGAACCCACCTGCCAAGAGGCTCTTGTCCAAGCTCAGTCTCCTGGGCGAATCGCCTTGGCTGCAGGCGAAAGTCCAGTTGCTATACGCCGTGCCTGCTTGGTGATGGCGATGCCGTTGAGCTCCAGTCAGCAGCTCGACATATGCCTCAAACACATGCCATTCGAGCCCCCACATGGCAACCCGCCGGCGCCTGCTTTCCCAGCCCAGCGATCCCAACCGCGAGCTTTAACGGAGAGGTATACCATTAGACCGTTCTGCTTTAAGACCCGACGTACAATGCCACCTTGGACGGGAGCCTTGACTTGCGGACATCTGCGGCTGCAGCAATTGCGTGTCTCGCCACCGCCGCAGCACCAGCATCCGAATGAAGCTTCGCCACCTGCAACCAGCGTACATCATTAGTTGTTTAACATCCTGCGCGTCAAATAAAGAAGAGCACCAGCGTGGAGCGCGCTCGCGCAACTTCTGTTGCCAGTCCGTGACAGAAGTCACTCCCTCCCGATGCACGAGCCACAAACCATCTGCTCACCCATTGTTGTAGCACCCATTGTTGCAGGAACGTCTTGAGCGTTTGCCCAGTCTACGGTGATGATGCGGCGCGTTGACAGCAGGATGGCCAACAGGAAGCCAATTTGCAACTGGGACTCGCGAAGGACTTGCGAGTCATCTTTCCCAGAGTAGATCGTATGAGTCCATGATTATTCTGTAAGATTCACCTGCAGCGGGAGCTGCCTGGCAACCTGTTTGCGTTCTTCCGAGCACGTCGCCTGAAAAGGGCGGCGCAGCAGCGAGATAGCGGTAAAATTGACATTATTCGAACATCGCAAAGGAACATAGGAACAGTTTGGAAACTGGCCCAAGGCGCCGCTACACCCCGCTTACAATGATCACGGCACCCAGGCCGGCAGACGTAAATCTGTATTGGTTCGAATGACTATGTTATAAGCAGAAGTAGAGAGGATGTGGATTACAGGCATTGTAGCCGGCCGGCTTGCCACTGTGGCAGGTACTGGAGATCTGGGCATCTGCATTTGCCGAAATGCCATGGCGCCAGGTGCAAGTGCCAGAGGCCAAGCCCTAACTGCCCATTGAAAGTGTCATCTAAAAGGGCATGATCCTCTGAATAAGATGAATAAGACATCGTTTGAAGCCCCTGCCCTTGTTACCGTACAGGAGGCTTAGGAAAGACAAGTGGTCTAGTACAGAGCGGGTCATGCATGTGAAGAGGTGCTAAGCCCAACATATATTTTGTGTCTTTTTCAGCGTTCTCTTGGGCAACGGCTGCAAGAATTCCGCCTTGTCCGCGACTCTCGCGCTCCTTTCTTCTCTCAACATGGGAGTTGGGCCCCCCAACGGGCCCGCAGAATTTGCTGCGATTTGGCTACACTTGTCTAACGCAGACAATTCCTCAGGCCACCGGCACATCCCGCGGTGGTTCCGTAGGGCTCCTCCGTCGTGTCCCACACCCATGGCCACAAGGTCACATCAAGTCCAGCAGTTCGACATGTCCATAGTACCATGAGGGCGTTCCTGGGCCCGATTGTGGCATCGCAGACGTCGGTACCGTCCCCTTCGCATCAAACAAACCGGAAATGCTCCTCACACCCACAATTTGCATACTTATTAAGGCGAGCACGGCGGCAGCTATGACACACTGCGTGGCTGCTGGGGCCCCAGCCATGGCCAATGCAGCCGTTATGCAGCCAACACCGCGTGGTGGCGATTTGAAGATGTCGGGATTCGTACCGGACATGACACCCACGCCCAGCCCCCACCAGCGCCCGCGCTCCCCGGCCTACGCCCACGCTTCCCCCACCTACGCCCCTTCCATCCCTTCCCCAGCATGCACCTTGAAACTCCTGTCCTAAAATATTTCCTTCCGTCCCCGGTTTTTTCCTTACAATCCTCCGTTGCGCCTCTACGCCTTTGCCACCGCCCGCGTCAGCTCCTGGTACGCCTGCTGCACCGCCTTGAAGCGCTCCGCCGCCGCCTTGCCCGCCGAGCCGCCCGTGTGGTGCAGGTCGGGGTGCGTCGCTTTGGCCCTAGCACGGAAGGCCGCCTTGACCGCCGCGGCGTCCAGCGCGGACCCTGTGTCCAGACCCAACACCACCATGTGCGCTCGGAGCTCGGGAGGGTGGAGCTGCTGCTGTTGCTGGTGGTGCTGCTGGTGGAGCTGCCAGTGCTGGTGATGGTGGTGGTTGGAGGCGCGCTGCTGGCGCCCTGCGCCGCTGGCGCCGCCGGCTCGGGCCTGGAAGCGGTGCCACCAGCCGGCGGTGAAGCGCTCGGCGGACTCACCGCCGGAGGTGTTGGGATCGGCGCCGGCGGTGTTGGGATCGGCGCCGGCGGTGTTGGGATCGGCGCCGGCGGTGTTGGGATCGGCGCCGGCGGTGTTGGGATCGGCGCCGGCGGTGTTGGGATCGGCGCCGGCGGTGTTGGGATCGGCGCCGGCGGTGTTGGGATCAGCGCCGGCGGCGGCGTCGCCGTCGCTCCGGAACTGTGAGTACCAATCCCTGCGGTGCACCGCACACCACGAGAGGATGGCCCGGGAGCCTCAGATGAAGGGACTAGCAACCAGCGGGGACGCGCGGCTTGGGTGGACCGACGGAAAGGAGATAACCATTCGGGTGATGGTTCCGGGGTATGGCAGGAGGCCCGTGGGTGGGCACCGAAAGCGTACATTCCTTCGTACACGATTCGAAGTGCACGGCTCCCACTGGATGAGGTTCGTGGGTAGTCCTGGGCGCCTGGGCTCCGGAACCATCACCCGCGAGTGCGTCAAGCGGCTGCTTTCGGGCACCGATGAGCAGCACCCCTGCGGAGTGCTCCAGGGAACGCGTCCGGGACACTGCCCATGCCATGCGCGGCAACCCAGGCAGCCAGTGCAGCCCACTTCACCCCTCCCCCCCAACTCCCCTGCCACCCGCATACACACAGCCGACCCCGCCACCACGCAACAGCCCCATCCGCGCCCACGCTACCGCCTCCCTCTTCTCTCTTCATGTGTTCGGACCACGGGTTTCCTTTCTGCCCCCCTTCCTCGCGCAGCTCTTACCGCTCCTGCTCAAATGCCGAGTTGTAGTGTTTGGCCCCTCCACGGCGCCCCCGCCTGCCGGCGCCGCCCTCCTCCCCCTCGCCCTCCTGAGAAGCGAACTCCGCGTACTCCTCGTAGCTGACGAAGTGGCGGGGCCACCTCCGAGAGAACCACTCAATGCCGCGGCGCCCACGTCGCTGCTGCTGCTGCTGCTGCTGCTGCTGCTGCTGTTGTTGCTTCTGTTGTTGCTGCTGCTTCTGCTGCTTCTGCTGCTTCTGCTGTTGCTGCTGTTGTTGCTGCTGTTGTTGCTGCTGTTGTTGTTGCTGTTGCTGCTTCTGTTCTTGCTGTTGCTGTTGTTGCTGTTGCTGTTGGTGGTGGTGGTAATGGTAGCGGTCATCTTGATAGTATTGTTGCTGCTGTTGGTTTTGGCCGGCGTGCCGGTGCTGGTGCGGGTAAGCGCGCGCGTCCTCCTCGCCCTCCTCCCCCTCTCCATCTGCCTGGCTGCGCCGGCGTCGCCGCCGGTGCCGGCCCTGGCCCCGGGCTCGGCCCTTCCACCCCTCCGCCTGCTCGTCCTCGTCCCCTACATCGTCGTCGTCATCAGCCGACCAGGCGCCTCTCCTGCGGCGCTCCCGCGGTTGGTAGGACCCACCTCCTCCCGGCCCTGAACCTGCCCCTCGTGGCAGCGGCTGCTGCTGCTGCTGCTGCCCGGCCGCGTGCTGCTGCTGCTGCCGGCTGCGGCGGGAGGCGTTGGTTTCGGAGCCGGAGCTGGGTTCCTGAGCAGGGTGGAACTCCATGCGAGCGTGCGAGTGCGGATGAGGGTGCTGCTGGCGCGGCCGCTCGAAGATGATGTTGTGAAGGTGGTCGTACTCGGGCCTGCTGCTACTGCCGGTCCCGGCGCTGGCGCTGCTGGTGGTCGCGCTGCTACTGCTGTTGCCGGCCGTGCGGCCACTGCTGCTGCCACCATGGTGCTGGCGTCCCTGCTGCACCAGAGCCTTGCGGCTGCCGACGGCGCCTGCTGCAGGGGCGGCGTCGGCGTCGGCGTCGGCATCGGCATCGGCATCGGCATCGGAATCGGCACCAGCGCCAACACAGCCGTCAGCGAGCGGACCCGCAAAACGTAATCCCTCAGGGGTGAGAGGAAGAGTTCGCGCAAGTACACAAATAGCGGCGCAACGATCCAGACCGCCACGATTAGTAGCCCGACGGCACGAGCTGCGGGACGCTCGTGTGCGGGTTCGCCGCTATCACCTGCTGCTTGTGTCGGCGGAGGCACGCCTTCAAGGTGCTTCATGAGGTAGTGCAGGTCGTCCGGGTGCAGGCGGCCCGGCAGCCGGTCGGCGTAGGCTTCGAGGGCACGAGCCCGTGTCCTCGCGGTCCTCGCCGACGATGCCTGACGGTTTGCATCTGGGATCGCGGTAATACGATTCGAACGAGTGAAAGCCGAGCGCCTGGACCACGGAAAGTGCGTAATGAGCGCTGCGCAGGCGGTTGTGATGGCGCAGAATCGAGTCGGCGCCATCGCCACGGTTCAATGTTTTTGCCTACCATTCAGGAAGGTAGAAGTGCTTCTAGCAAAAGCCCCGCAGGCAGGCCTGTCACTGCCGCCAACAGGCCACGCGACATTTCGCCCGCTACCGAACTCGGCTATGCTGGACTGAGCGTCCAGAAGTCAGAAAGCATAAGCCAAACCTGTCATCGTTATGAACATACAGGTGCAAACGGCACAAGTGCATCGAGCGTTTGGCGGTTTGGGCATGTTGGTTACGATGCATTAGCGACTTGTACAGCGTTCTTCACGGAGGCAGGCCGCAGGTAGGTATCTGCAAACTGATTTGGTACTTATTTCGGCCGAAACAGTGCCGATTCTAACCTTTTGCTTAATCGCGTCCTGATAAACCACTTTGCCAGCCGGCCCGACAATTCTGCACTTCGTAGGACTCTAAAGCATCAAATATTTGGTTGTTGTGTTTAAATTGTTCCAAATCTGAAAGCAAGTCCTGCGGGTTGTCGGCATGCCGGGAAAGGCGCCTGCACCCAACTGCACCTCCTCCCCATCACCTCCTCCCCTCCCTCCCTGCCCCTTCGCGCACCTACCTGGAAGCGCTCCTTAGGGCCCCCCACCGTTCACCGCTCCATTAAGTGCAGCCGGTGATCCCGCATCTTCCACTGCCCCGCTCACTGCCCCGGGCCTCCCGACCCGGCTAACCCAGTTTTACTAGGTGCTACTCGGTCTTACTTTTCAGTGCCGACCTAGGGGGCTTTCCCTCTCATAACCCCCGGCTGCCCCGCCCCCATCTCCGTTCCTCCGTTGGAGATCCCCCTCACCGACCACCAGATGCTCTCCTCCCACACATAAGTTGCACATTCCCTCACCGGCAGCAGCACCCGAACCTCCTCCGTCGAGCTGCCGCCGTCCCCACCGCTGCAACCCTCCCGTCCCCCCGCCGCCGGCTCGGCCCCCTCGCTCGCGCCCCCACTCCCCGCGCCACAACCGCAGCCTACCACCCGCCCACCTGCCCTGTCCTCCCGCCTAAATGCCTCTTCCACACCCTCGTGGCCGCCTCGCAGCTTGCCTAGGCCCCCGCCCTCACGGCCACGGCCCACCCGCCTTCATTCCGCCCTCAACCACGCAGCAGGCTGCGCGAGATGACGCCCGTGCGCAAATCGGTCTTCTCGCCGACCCCCCTACCGCTGCCGTCCGCCTCGGCTACACCCCAACGCCCGCCAGTCCCGCCCAAGCAGCCTCCAGGTAGGTCCGCGGCGCAGGAAATAGTGGAACATCATTATGCACATGAGCACCATGTGCGCCGCACCCCAGCTTTCTCTCGTGGCCTCAACGCCCAAACCCACTATACTGCACTATACCACCAGAGGCCGTCCCGCACCAACAGGGATACCTGGCCACACCCGCTGGCCCCCTCATGAGGACCATATATTTGACAGCTCGCACACCGCGGCGCACGATGTGCACCACACCGTCGTCTAAGTCCTAACTGCAGAAGCCAATTCGCATGCCGTGCTTTTTGCGACAGAAGTCCGGGGCAAGGACAGCGGTATCGATCATTGCAAATTAGGGATTATGGTTTTAGAATGCAGCAATATCTGCGTAACTTCTATCGGTGTTGAACCGTCTTTGAGCCGCGGGCAATTGTTTGGTAACAGGATACAACAACTACCGGTAGTCGATTGAGTTCAGGATGGTGTCTTCTACGTCGACTTTAATATGTGTGCAGGGAGACGGAAAGGAAGAAGTATTTGGAGGTTTGGCGGGGAACACGGCACGCCGCACGGCCGCACACATTTTGCAGTGCATTCTCTAATGCCATTGGACATGGATACCTGCCGCATACTTCAATAGCTAGGTACGCGAGCACTATCACACTTCAAGGCCATAAATATCGCTTAGCCTGCCCGAAGACGTTCGAGAGCGTTTGCCGCCGATCTCAGTTCATTTTCCACATTGTAGTCCGGCAACATGCCGTCAAAACAAAAGAACGAGCTGTACATATGGTATTGTTGGCAGAACCCGTTGCTGCTAAACGTGAGTGTCTTGGCGCTTACGGCCGGCGCGCCTGCGTGACACAGGGAGAGCGCCCGGAAGAAGGGCGTCCGCACCTTGAACATAGAGGCAGCTAAAGCTGTGGCTGATGCTGTACGAACAAGCCTTGGGCCCCGTGTATGGACAAGATGTGAGCTAGGGCGCGTGGGTTGGGCTCAGCATGCGAAGCAGAGCCGCGTCGCGGCAACCGGTGCATGCTCGCCTGCACAGGTGTCGTCACCTCATGGCGAAGTCACCATCATCAACGACGGCGCCACTATCCTTTAAAGGATGACTGTGACGCAGCCGGCGGCCAAGATGCTTGTGCAGCTGTCGAAATCGCAGGTGCGCCCCCGGCAGCACTGCAGCCCGCAATTAACGCTGGCGGCTTCTAGTACCTGTGTTGTTTGTATTGCTTACTGTCGCGCGGGCTGCCCCGCATTGCAGAACGTCATGGCGGCCGACGGCACGACGTCAGTGGTGGTCATCTGCGGTGCCGTCCTCAAAAAGTGTCAGGACCTGCTGGAGAAGGGAATGCACCCCACCATCATCTCGGACGCCTTCAGCAAGGCCGCGGGGAAGGCCTGCGAGGTGCGGGCTATGGGGGCGGGAGGGTGTTTAGCTTGGGCAGGCGGTGGGGAGCGTGCCGGTTGCAGTTGCCGCAGCAGCCAGTCGGAACGTGGGATATTCCGCTGACGTTACCGGCAGGCAGAGACGATGTCGGGAGATGCCGCATGGGTGCAGCTGCTTCACTCCGGCCGAAGCCTGGTCTCCATGTCCTGGGGAGGGAGGGAGGGAGCATCCCGTCCCCACGAAGGGCAGGCTGGCGGGGAGGGTGCGGGATGAGCACGTGGGTGTAAGTCGCAGCTATGGGCAAGTGGGTTTCAGACGCTGTCGGTCTCGTTTCATACGCCGCGGAATGCACTGACCACAGCCTCCGCTCACCGGGCGAGAGGTATGTCGGAAACCATGGGCAGTGAGGTTGTGCAGTACCCACGACGCGACGGCCACCGATGGCGGGACTCCCCCATGCGGAAATGGCTCGATACGCTGGCGGTTTTCAGACCACTGCGATTAGGGACGGGTATCCAGCGTCGTGCAGTGGGCAGCGGGGCGGGTTGGCATGAGGGGCGTGCACCTGCGGCGCTTGTGTTGGAAGTGGAGGAGGGGCCGTCGCAGGGCAACGCCGCAAAGATTGCGCAGAGGCCAGGGGTCGAATTCGGGTGCGTAAGAAGGGGTGAAGGACGCTGAGGAGGAGGGCCGGAAGGCGCGCGACGGCGCAGCAAAGGCGTGGGACGCTGCGGAACGGAGGGATCTGGGACGGAGGGGTCGGGGACGGAGGGGTCACGGCGCGCCTGATGTGGTGAATTGGGACATTACAAGGCAAGGCTGAGGGCAGGGAGTCAAGGAGGGAATGATCTGGTGCTGCGGACACGCTGCTGGTCTGTCTATGCGATGTGCGGCGGAGGGGCCGCGTGGCACGAAACGGCATGGCTGGGGCCAGGGCGGGGCAAGGTTCGCCGGGTGGGACCGTGTGCGGCTGTGTGGTGTGAGTTCGAGTTGGTGCGGAACGCTCACCTGCTGCGCGGTGACGTGCATGCGGCCTGAGGGCTTGTGCTCCGGGTACACGGCCCCGGTGTCATTCCGTTGCAGCCAACGAGCTCTTTCCCTCTCCCTGCCGCGCCTCAACTCTTAATCCCCCCCTCCATGTCCCTCCCTCCCATGGTGTGTCCAGATCCTGCGGGTCCATCGCCATCCGGTAAACATGGACGACAGCGGGAGCCTCATCCGGGCAGCCAACAGGTAAGTGGGGCTGGGGAGCGGGAGGCCAGGGGGCCCGGGGGGGGGGAGGCGGTTTGAGGGGAAAGGGAGCCCGGGTTGTTCGAGGATATCATCAGGGAGGGAGGCAGGCGGAGGTGAAGGCATGGACACACCCACGTCTCGACGGCCTCCCCGACCCCACTGGCACCCCATCCGGAAGCAGCCGCCACCACCACCACCGCCATCCCAACCCTACGCCCCCCTTGCCCCGCCCTTGCCCCCGTTCGCCCGCGCACTCCCGCCCAGACGTGGGCTCCACCTCCCTCCGGAGCCGCCTCGGCAGCGCCGCCTCGTTCTCCGCCCCCTCCCACTCCGTCACCACCACGTCCATGGTCTCCGCCTCGGCCTGGAGGGCGATTTCGACGAGGGGTACGACGGGGGCGCCGGCGGCGGCGAGCGCAGCGCCATCGGCGGCCTGTTCGGCTGGACGAGCCCCGGCGGGCAGCAGCAGCTGACGGACTTTGAGGCGCCGCGGGTGGCCATGTGGGCTGCCGTACCAGGATCCAAGATCCGGAAGGGCTGTACCCCACGTGAGTAGCAGCGGCCCTCCCGCCGTGTGATCGAGCGCTCAGCGCACCCCGCCCGCCCACCAATGCTGCAGGAGACGC
Source organism: Yamagishiella unicocca (assembly GCA_003116995.1). Lineage (NCBI taxonomy): Eukaryota > Viridiplantae > Chlorophyta > Chlorophyceae > Chlamydomonadales > Volvocaceae > Yamagishiella > Yamagishiella unicocca. The sequence continues at coordinate 77,565 of BDSL01000185.1, read as the reverse complement.
CCCTTTGGGGTTTCTCCCCCACCGCTGCGCTGCCCCTGAGTAACCACCATAACCGCTAAACAACGATACCAACCGACGACGGCCGCGTTGACAACTGACCGGCCGTTATGTGTTCATCGCAGGTATCGCCTGGAGACCGGCGAGGCGGTCCACATCTACCGGTGGCGTAAGGACCGAGTGGACGAGCTGCGACCCGCGGGTCTGCCGCACACGTCGGTGCGTGACGTGTATTCGTACTGCGGCGCTGGTGCCGGTGTCGGCTGTCGCTCCCCTTACCCATCCCTGGAGCTCACAGCGGCCCCCTGCGCCCCCCAGCCACCCGGGTCCTCTCCTGCTCCCTTCCCACCCTCCGGGCAGCCACCCTCGACCCTCGCGCCCTACTACACTGGCCGCCGACAATGATCCCTGACAATGAGTCGTCGCAGAGCACCGGCAGTAACCGCTAGCGGCATGGCATCCCCCCCCGCCGTGTCTTTAAACCCCCCCGCCGTGTCGACCTCGCAAACCCAAGGCGGACCTCCCCTCCCGCCGCCCGCGCCGGCCCCCCCCATCTCACCGACCCCTCAGGCCCCCGACGCCACCGCCGGCAGCTACTGCCGCCTGGGACCTGCTGCAGAAGGGCGGCGAGCTGCTCCTGGAGCCGGAGCCGCCCGCCCCGCCGCGGCCCGACCAGACCGCACCAGCAGCACCGGCAGCATCATTTTGCCCGCTGGGACGCCAGCGGCATGCTGGCTGACCCGGGGCGCCAGGCGCTGCGGGCCGCACGCGTGACGGCCACATCGACGCCGGCGAGGGCGACTGCTCGGACTCCAGCAGCCGTAGTCCGTCGTACAGCGGCAGCCCTGCCGCCGCGACGGCGGCCCGGCGTCAGATGCTGCAGCAGCCGGCGCGACACGACCGCCAGCCCGCGCTGTCCGGGCAGTCTCATCGACGCGGCCCCCGGCAGGAGCAGCGACGATCGTCAGCCGCCGTACGTACGCTGCGCGACCCGGGGGACATCCTCACCGGTGAGGCTGACACGGGTTTCCTTTCTGCCCCCCAGGCCGAGTGCGCCACACTGGGGTGGGGGCGAGTGCACCACACTGGGGGGGGGCGAGTGCACCACACTGGGGTGGGGGCGAGTGCACCACACTGGGTGGGGGCGAGTGCACCACACTGGGGGGGGGCGAGTGCACCACACTGGGGTGGGGGCGAGTGCACCACACTGGGGGGGGGCGAGTGCACCACACTGGGGTGGGGGCGAGTGCACCGCACTGGGGTGGGGGCGAGTGCACCACACTGGGGTGGGGGCGAGTGCACCACACTGGGGGGGGGCGAGTGCACCACACTGGGGTGGGGGCGAGTGCACCGCACTGGGGTGGGGGCGAGTGCACCACACTGGGGGGGGGCGAGTGCACCACACTGGGTGGGGGCGAGTGCACCACACTGGGGGGGGCGAGTGCACCACACTGGGTGGGGGCGAGTGCACCACACTGGGGGGGGCGAGTGCACCACACTGGGGTGGGGGCGAGTGCACCGCACTGGGGTGGGGGCGAGTGCACCACACTGGGGGGGGGCGAGTGCACCACACTGGGGTGGGGGCGAGTGCACCACACTGGGGTGGGGGCGAGTGCACCGCACTGGGTGGGGGCGAGTGCACCACACTGGGGTGGGGGCGAGTGCACCACACTGGGGTGGGGGCGAGTGCACCACACTGGGGTGGGGGCGAGTGCACCACACTGGGGTGGGGGCGAGTGCACCGCACTGGGGTGGGGGCGAGTGCACCGCACTGGGGTGGGGGCGAGTGCACCACACTGGGGTGGGGGCGAGTGCACCGCACTGGGGTGGGGGCGAGTGCACCGCACTGGGGTGGGGGCGAGTGCACCACACTGGGGTGGGGGCGAGTGCACCACACTGGGGTGGGGGCGAGCTGACGCTCTTGTTTCATTGGGTGTCCCTCACCGCAAAGGGTTCCCGCAGGTGCGAGGGAGCAGCACCTTGCCCTCGCCGCCCCCCCTCCCGCCCCCTCCACCTCCTCGTAACCTCTACGGAGGGTCTGCGCCACCCCGCCCCCTCACCCTCTCACCCCACCCCTGCTCGCTTCCTGCACCTCACCCAACACCCCATCGTGGAGCCGGGTCTTCTCACCCCGCCCCCCCCACACACCCCAAACGCCATCGTGTAACCGGTCTTTATGCCACCCCCCCCAAACGCCAGCCTATGCGCCGGCTACACTTCTCACGTCGAGTAACCTGTCCTTTTTTGTACCCCCCCGAAACCCCTCCCACCCCCCCGACCCCTCCCCGACCCCCCCACCCCGCAGCGCCTCGTCCCGTCGCGGAGCCCTCCTGCTCCCCCCCTCTCGACCCCACCGCCGTGCCCTCCCGCTTCGGCGGCCTGTCCTCCGCCTCCCTGATGCTGCTGCACTCGCGGCTGGGCTCCTTCAAGAGCAGCTTCGCGCGGCAAGGGGGCCGGAGCGGACGGAGGCAGAGCCCCGGAGCGGCACCGACCGGCCGGGTGAGGGGTCGGGAAGGGGGCAGCGCGGGAACGACGCATTGACATGACTGTGCGGGGGAGGGGGGGAGGGGTTAGGCATCGGCGGAAGGTGGGTGGAGGGGGTTTTAGGGCGAGCCGGTGGATGGACAGGCCGGCCGAGGGAGAGCGGCCAAGAGGAGGGTGCGGGAGGTGAGGGGGGTGGGTTGTAGGGTTGAGCTGGGGGGCGCGGTTCCGATGGAGGGAAGGAGGAGGGGAGTGCTGTGTTTTATAAATGCTGAGGGCGGAGTGCTGTGTGTGCGTGGGGGGGGGGAGGGCTCATGACGGACTGGTAGGGGTGCGCGCGCCCGGGAGCCACGTGTTCGCCGTACCACAAGCATGTGTCAAATGTCGACAACCGTCAACTGTCAACAACCTAACCCTCCCCCCCAAACAATTTGTGTCGAGACAGGCATGGAGCTGGATGTCTTGGACCGGGACTGGAGCCGCGCCCAGGCCAAGATGCGCTTCCGGCAGCTGGTGCGCAGGAACTGCCCAGGTGGGGCCTCCGGGGGTCTTGAAAGCGAAATAAGCCCTGCGTCCATCTCCCCCCCCCGAAACCCCCGGGCGGGTCCGGGATTCGACAAGCCTCGCTCTACCATGCCCAGCCACCTCACCAAGCTCCTCATCCTATAACCCAAGACGGGCCCACTCCTAGAAACGTTTCGCTACATCGCTCGGGGGTCTTGTTGGGGTTGGTCGGGGTTCGACCCCTCAGGCCCCGGAACCCTCCCGCCTCCGCCACGGAATCCTTGTTTCCGTTAGCCTAGGAGTCGCAGCCAAAACAGGACGTAGCCGCCGAAGGTTGACATACGACGTTCCGGCTTTTCGTTTCCTCAACCAAGTTCTCCAGCATGCATTTCCAACCGTATGTCCCAAACGGCAATTCCCTTCGTACACAGGTCTTCCTTGCAGCCTCTCCCCTTTCCCATTGTAGTGCTCACAACACTCCCTCCTTCCCCCTTTCCTCAGGCGGCGCTCTCCAGGTGGACCAGCAGCGCGCCTTCCTGCGGGAGCACTGCTGGTGGCTGCTGCTGGTGTTCGATCACTACTCGGCCCCGTATGCCGGCACCGCTGATCCCTTCGACATGCACCAGGCGGCGTGGACGGAGCTGACCAAGCAGACGGGGGTGGGAGGAGACCCGGCGGCGATGGCGGCGGCTGCGGGCGCTGACGGCGGCATGGTGATGCCTGGCGGCCGGTCCCTGGGGCTGCCGAGCTGGCGCGCATCTTCCTGGCCGCCACCCTGGGCGACAAAAAGGCGGGCGACGAGGCCAGGGTGCGTCGCACTGCGCATCGCCGGGGAGGACGTGGTCGCAGTCAAGGGAGGGACTGGTCTGGCTGCCGCGTCCGGAGGGGGGTGCAAGCAAAACATTAACCCGTGCACTGAGGCCACCGAGCAGCAGCTGTAGTGCCGTACCTAGGCGGACCGCTGTAGGGCTGCAGTGATGCCCTCGTGTGACGCGGGTGGTGCCAGCTCGTCAGGGTGGGCACCAGCCGCCACGAACCCCAAAACACAATCGCGACAACAACCCCAGCCCGCCACGACCACTCAGCACTTCCCCAGCTTCCCCCACCCCGCAAGTCGCAAGTAGTCCCCCAACGCCACGGCCCCTTCCCCCCTGCCCCCTGGTCCCTCTCGCTCCCGCCCCGCCCCTCCGCAGCCCACCCCCGGCACCTCGCTGATGCGCTCCCAGTGGGTCGAGCAGCTCCTGCGCACCGCCGCTGCCAAGTCCCTCCTTGGCCCCTCCGCGGGGTCCGCAGCGGGGACCACCGGCGGCGCCAGCAGCAGCCACAACAGCGCCAGCAGCGCTAGCAGCAGGACCCTCTCGGGCGAGCCGGGAAGGGTCGGCGGGCAGAGCGGGGGGCGGGCGGCCCTGCCAAGGCCACCGAGACAGCGGCGGCAGCCGCAGCTGGCGGCGGCAAGAAGGCCGCGGCCGCAGCATCGCCGGCTTCGCCGGCGCCGTCGGCGCCTGTGGCGCCGGCTCGTGCTGTCCGGGTCGACGTCGCCGCCATCGAGCGAGACGTCGCGTCAGCCAACGGCAGCGGCGGCGGCGGTGGTGGTGGTGGTGGTGGTGGTGGTGGCCGCAGCGGCGCTGTGCACTGGCTGGCCAGCGTCCACTGGACGACCCCCGACGACGACGATGCGGATGAGGACACGGAGGGGCCGGAGACCCCCAAGACGCCGACCGACCACGGAGGGGCGGTGGCGGCAGTGCCCAGCGGCTGGAGACAGGAAGCGGCCTCGGCGGGCATGCTGTCTGCCGTACGGCGACTGTTGTACGAATGCTTCATACCCAACTCCTTCGACGAGGGGTGGAGCCTAAGGGGGGGGGCGGGGAGGCGGGCTGAGCCGACCTGTGGGGTCCGGCGGGCTCACGATGTGGGGCTAGCCTGGCTATTGGCGTATGGGGGCTACGGTACCGGATACGGTACCCGGCACTCGGTCAATAAGCTCCACCCGCTCGGCTCTCGTTTCTTCCTTACGGTTTGTGAGGACCGCTTGATGCGCATGTGGACGTGACGGCTTGCTGATGGTCGGGATGCGTGGGTAAGGAGGAATGCGTACGCGCGCGCCGCAGCTGCTGCTCGCAACCGCTCGAATACAGGGATACCCCGAATGAGGGGATAAACGGCCGCGCTCAGGCCACGACGTCCCGGCCCCGTATTGAGTCGGAGATACCTTCTGGCGTCTTGTAACAGTGGAACTTGGTACGCTCTGGCCGCATGTCCCCACCGCCGACGCCACTGGCCGCCGCGCCTGCTGCGCAGCCCCCCGCAGCGGTGCGTGTACGACCAGCCGCACATAATGGCCCCATCGGCACCGGTGGCAAAAACGCGGTGTGACATGGCCCGCCTGCCAGCCTGCCGAGTACCACGAGGTTCCAGGCGCCGTGCGGCTCGTATACACACCGCACTGTACCGTACCGCGTGCTGGATCAGCAAGCTAGTGTCGCCATGTAGCACATGGCTGGTCCGACACGAAATAAATCGCGACAGCTCCTCCCCTCCCCGGGGCTGGTCTTCGTCGCCCCCCTGCTGCTGGTTGTGGTTGGTGTAACGGTTACAGTGTGCGGGTTGTTGTAGTGTGTGGTTGTGGTAGTACACGTTACAGTGTGCGGGTTGTTGAGGATCAGCTGGTGCGTATTGGTCCCGCCACCGTCGAGGGCCTGATAAGTGTGTTGCTGGACGGCCCTTGCAAGGTATGTAGTTTTTGGCTTTGGTACCTGCCACTTCGAGTGTGGATTTGCTTACGCAGGTTTATGCTGATGCGGAAGGTTTCTTGTAGTAGTAACTGTTACAGTGTGTTCCAGACCAGAAGGGAGAACCATCGGGCACATCGCCTGACACTGAAGGAGACGAAAGAGACAGAAACCGAACACCAGCACCGGAACAAAAAGGCAAACCACCACAACACCAGCCGACAGCCCGGAGGCAAAACAGCAGCAGCCAGCACCTCAAGAGGGAATTTGCGCTAGAGGCTCCCCTATCAGGAACCGACCACCAACCAACCTAGCAGACCAGCAATTGACGAACCAGTGGAGCGCCGCAACGATGCAAGCAGCGGAACCGCCCGCCTCTCATCTCAAAAAGCACGAACCCCCATTATTTACCCTATCAGGGCCGCCGCTCCCAACAGCCCCACCGACCCAACCCTAAGAATCATGTCGCGCTGCGGGAGCTGCAGGGTGTTTGAGACTCCGCCTCGCTGTACATCGTCGCCGAGGGCATCCGGCACTCGACGGGCTTACTTGGAGGTGACTACCGGTGCGCATGGCGCAGTAGCGCAGCGTGTCTTGATGCTGTACTAGCTACAACCGTTACGACAACAACTAGCTATGGGCATGTAGCTTGCCCGCTGCCGCCGGGTAAGCCTCGCAGCACCAAAGCCGCCTGCTCCACAAATACTGGATCTGCTGCCCCCTCTTGTTCGCCCAGTGCATCCTGCCGCATTCCAAACCAACAGTGACCCCAGCTGCAACAACGCCAGCGTGCGTCCGACGCCAGGATGTCCAAGCCGAGCGTGGACAGCCTCGACCAGCAACTGGCGGACCTCCAGCTGTGGGCAGACCTGCTCACTGCCGTTGGCCATCGCCCACAGCAGCTGCGCGCCGCACCAACGACTGCTCGCTACCTCGGTGGGAGCTTGAGGCGCCTCCTACCACCGTGTCATCAGCAAGGAGCGCCGCCATCATCGGCTCGTCGCCTGAAGTACCCGTGTTGTTGCCCAGACAGAAGGCCGCCCACGCTGCGTGAAACACACCAGCGGCGCAAATTTCGCGTTAGTCATCAGGAACGAATGCGAAGCGAGAGGGAGCATCAAGCAACATGAAGCACTGAGTCCAGTTCACATATCCGCGAGTGATGAAAGTACGGTAACAAAACCCTACTCGACTCCTGCTTACCTTCCGTCAAAGGGTAACGAACCAAGCAAACCCAAAAACAACCCACACATGCCGCAGGACGAGCGTCCCATTCAAGCCAACCATGTAACGGCCCGGCGCCTGCCTACTCCGTCCGTTGGAACGCACGTACCAGTTATTTATTAGGCCGTTGGGCTCCCAAGATCTAACGTACGACGACGACGGGGACGCAAGCCTTGGCTACCGGCCACCAGCATTAGCAGCAGCAAAAGGCTACCGGCCACCAGCATTAGCAGCAGCAAAAGGCTACCGGCCACCAGCATTAGCAGCAGCAACGGCGTGCATGTCTCGTCACTGCTGCATCGCCAGGAGCAATCCGCGAGATCCGTAACCTTCAAGGCCTCGATTCCGCGTTCTCCTCTCCCTTCACCTCAACACCAGGCGCCGTCACGTGAAATGCACCGCCGTGGTGTTCCCAGCCGGATAGATGCAGCGTGGACGCCCGTAACTTGAACACCTGCCTGCGTTGGCAAGGAGCAGCGAGGCCACACAAGGTGTGTGGTGAGCGGACAACTCTACGGCCTAGGAGACGCCAGTACGCAATGAACCCGTAAGCAGGAGCAAGAGGTATGTCTGTGGGCTGGGTCTCAGGTCCTGCGAAGGTAGGCGGGAGCGTCTTTCGAGCTGCTGACGACCGGAACGGCATCGCCATCACCAAGCAGGTACGGCATCTAGCAACTAACTGGCTTTTCACCTGCAGTTAATACGGCGATTCTCCCAGGAGACTAAGCTTGGACAAGACCCTCTTGGCAGGTGGGTTCCTCGCGAGGTCCACGTGATTTGTAGGGTTTGATTTTCGTAATAATCGCTTCTTTCGTGGATATACTGGATATGTGGACAGGGCTTGCGCGGGCGCGTTCCGTGCTAATTCCGTGCTAATCGCGGCGATATGATTTGTGAACAGGGCTTGCGTGGGCGCGTTCCGTGCTAATTCCGCGCTAATCGAATTAATTCTCCCCGCAGGTTGCAGGTGTCGGAGCTTCGTTCATTCGGATGCTGGCGATGCGGCGGCGACGAGACACACCGCTGCTGCCGCTGCGGGTGGCCGCAAGTCAAGGCTCCCGCCCGTCCAAGGTGGTATCGTACGTCAGGTTTCTAAAGCCGAACGGCGTAATGGTACGGCTTTCGATCAAGTTCGCGGTTGGGATTGGCGGGCTGGGCGGGCGCCGGGTTGCCATGCGGCGGGGGCTTAAATGGCATGTGTTTTGGGCATATGTCTGTGGGCTGGGTCTCAGGTCCTGCGAAGGTAGGCGGGAGCGTCTTTCGAGCTGCTGACGACCGGAGCTCAATGGCATCGCCATCACTCGTTGAGGTCAGCAGCTCGAAAGACGCTCCCGCCTACCTTCGCAGGACCTGAGACCCAGCCCACAGACATACGCCCCATCCAGCCAAACACATGCCATCCAAGCCCCCACGTGACAGCCCGGCGCCTGATTTCCCAGCCCACTGATCCCACCCGCGGACTTTAACGGGAAGCCGTACCATTAGACCGTTCGGCTTTACGACCTGACGTACAAAGCCGCCTTTGACGGGAGACTTGACATTTGCTGCATCAGCAGTGGCGCCACCGCCGCAGTACCAGCATCCGAATGAAGCTTCGTCACCTGCAACCTGCGGATCGCATTAATTGGTTAACATTCTGCGAGCCAAAACAAGGAGAGCGTCAGCGTGGAGCGCGCTCGCGCAACTTCTGTTCCCATGTCCGTGAGGGAGGCACCAAGTCACTCTCTCTCGGTGTACGAGCCACAAACCTTCTGCTCTCCCATTGTGTAGCACCCATTGTTGCAGGAACGCCGTGAGCGTTTGCCCAGCCTATGGTGATGATGCAGCGCGCTGGCAGGATGGCCAACAGCAGGGAGTCCATTTGCAACTGGGACACGCGAAGGACTAGCGAAACATCTTTTCCGATAGATCCTATCAGGGCATGATTATTCTGTAAGATTCACCTGCAATAACAGGAGTGGGGAGGGTACGCTGTCGTCGCGGAGCCGCCTGGCAGCCTGTTTGCGTTCTTCCGGGCACGTCGCCTCAAAACGGCGGCGTAGCAGCGAGACAGCTGTAATTAGTCGAAACATCGCAAAGGAACATAGGAACAGTTTGGAAACTGGCCCAAAGCTCAGCTACACCCCGCTTACAATAATCGCAGGCAGGCCATAAGTCTTTACTGGGTCTAATGACTATGCTATAAAGAAAAGTAGAGAAGATGTGGATTACAGGCATTGTAGCCGGCCGGCTTGCCATTATAGTCTAGGCCTGCGCACCGGCATTTGCCGAAATGCCATGGCACCAGGCGCAAGTGTCAGAGGCCGAGCCCTAACTGCCCATTATAAGTGTCATCTACAAGGGCATGATCCTATGAATAAGACATCGTTTGAAGCCCCTGCCCTTGTTACCGTACAGGAGGCTTAAGTGGCCTAGTACCAGGATCATGCATGTAAAGGGGTGATAAGCCAAACATATACCTTGTGCCATTTTCAGCATTCTTTGGGGCAGCGGCTGCAAGGATTTCATCCTGTCCGCGACTCTCGCGCTCCTTTCCTCTCACAACATGGGAATTGGGCCCCAGAACGGCGCCGCAGGACTTGCAACCGTTTGGCTACACATGTTTAACGCAGACACCTCCTCAGGCCACCGGCACAAACCGGAAACACTCCTCACACCCACAAATTGGATAGTCCCCAAGGCGAGCACGGCGGCAGCTATGACACACAGCGTGGCTGCTGGGGCCCCAGCCATGGCCAACGCTGCCAACACCGCCTGACGGCCATCTGAAGATGCCGGCATTCGTACCGGACATGACAACCACACCCAGCCCCACGCCAAGTCTAAGTAAGACACACGCCCGCGCCCTCGCCCCTGACTCCTCCCTCCGGCAGCACCCCATCTACCCCACCAGCACCCGCGCTCCCCGGCCTACGCCCACCCTTCCCCCACCTACGCCCCTTCCATCCCTTCGCCAGCATGCATCTTAAAACGTCTGTCCTAAACATTTCTTCTATTGTACACGGGTTTTCCATGCGAGATTCTTAGTTCAATAAGTAGTTACAACATCCAAGGAATCATCCTTCCCGCCATCACTTTGCAGCCTGTCATGAAATGCGGCGCTCTTTTCATTTGAATTCTTAGATCGCAAGCTCCATTTGGCTCTTTTTAGAAACACAAGAAACAAAGGATTGAGAAAGGAAGATTATCTCACACGTCGTCCAAGTACGTCACCCGCAAGTTCCCCCCAGGGTGCCGCAACTGACCGACGGACCGTCATACCCAGTACTCCAAACGATACAGAAACAGTTCAGCCCGGGGCAGATTCCCAACTGTGACCAGATTCACAGTTCCAGCCTGTAACAACAGAGTTACAGCCTTCAATAACGAACGCCAGTAGTGCACGTCGAACAGGCAGAATTGGTGGGAAACCGATCATTGTCGCCATCACGCTTAGTCCAGAGCGAGATAAAACAGCGACCCTGCTCAGGCCGTTCCCGCTCCCCCATCAGCCCCGCCCCGATGTTCTCCAGCTTCTCCTTCTTATTCTGGCAGTTGGCAACGGCCTCGCCCGTTGCTCGCGGCAGCGGCAGTGACGGCATCATGCCGTACGACGGCGGCGGCGCCGCGCTCCAACCCATAATGACACTGACGGCGCCGGTGCCGAGGAGCGCAGCGTCGTAGCTGGTCGCCCGGTGTTGTGCGGCACCCGGCAGAAGGCCGGCAGTCGACGTGGGAGGGGTTCCGGAGCCGGGGCCTGGCAGCGGATGGTACGACTGCTGCGGTTGGAATAGCTGTTGGTGCTCGAGGAACTGCGGCATGGGCGGCGGCTGCCGCGGCGGCGGCAGGCGTTGCTGCTGGAAATGTGGCGCCTGCTGCGGAGGACGTGGCTGCGGCGATGGTAGCAATAGAGTTCGTGTACGTTGCTGGCGGACCGGTCCGACAGGAGGCGCTGTTCTGCTCTTGCAGCCCTCCACCTCCGCTGCCTCGCCCCCCGAAGCTGCCCGCTCCTCCAAAGTCGCCACCGCCCCCCGCCGCCGCCGCCGCTTGCGGCTCCGCCCGCTGGCGTGGTGGGTCTTCCTGGCGTGGTGGGTCTTCCTGGCGTGGTGGGTCTTCCTGGCGTGGTGGGTCTTCCTGGCGTGGTCGTGGCAGCGGGCGTTGACGCGCCGGAGGACCTCGACGTCGCTGCTCCCGGCTGCTGGCGGCCGGAGGCACTGCCGGCGCCGCCGCCGCTGGCGGCGGAGGGGGCAGGACCGGGGAGCCGCCGGGGCTGCCGGCTGGCGGCGGCGGCAGCGGCGGCCGCTGCGAAGCGAGTGCGGACCGCGCGACAGGAGGGAGAGTCTTGCGCAAAGCGTGGAGGTCCAATCCACGAGGGGCCTTACGCCCCTCACGACACAACACGCGTTTCCACGCTGCTCGTGAGGCATGGACTGGAAGCCTCGTCGGGAGCCGCTGGGGTGGTGAGCGGCATGGGCGGGTGGGTGAGCAGCGTTGATTATCAAGTATTGAATGTTTCGCGGTCTGTGAGGTAGCGTGGGGTGTTGTGGGCTGGCTTAGGGATAGGGGTACAGAAATGTCCCAGAAGCTCAGCAGCAGGGCTGCAGCTAGCAGATACCCCTGACCCAGTTCAAGCTCGATCACACTCGCAACCCGTGGGACCTCTCTTGTGAAGCCCTCTCTCCCACTCGAGTGCCGATCAAGGAGTTTTCCCTCGTAACCCCCACTCGAGGGTGCTAAAAACCTTTCTTCTACCTTTCGGCACCTCTGTATGTGTCGGCCCACGGGTTTCCTTAAGCACTCCGCCCCCCCCCCACGCCCACGCCGGTCGTTATGCCATCTCCCCCCCACACACATACACACCTCCGGGCCGAAGGCAGACCCCTCCCCCGATGACAAGAGAAGGTGACCTCCCCCCGCTCCAAACACTCACTCGCCCCGATCCGCCAGCGCCGTGGACGCCGACACGCCGCCCAGCGCCACCGTCAGCCTGGCCACCCGGCTGCCGTGGATCCAGGCGGCCGCCGCGGCCGCCGCCGCCGCCGCCGGGTTGCGGGGCGGAGCGATGTGGTCGCATGTGAGCTCGCATCTGCCGCTCACCTCCGCGCGCTCGATGCGCGCCGCCGCTGCCGTACATAGTCGGCCGGGCTGTCCGTTCTGTCGAGGACGGCCCGCAACATGGGCAAGATGAAAGCACACAAGGTGATCGACTGGGTTTCCAGTTCCGAATTAAGCGTGCTGGACGGAGAAGCAAGCGAATAGACAGGGCTGGAAACGAAGCAGCTAACGTTTCATTGGCCAATGCAAGGACTGGCGACAGGTGGTCCCTTCCAATCTTGTAACAAGGCAGAAGGGCAACCCATACACCCATGTGACGCGTCCGCCGCACTCACCGTGATTAGGACACGCTTGGAGGCCTTGCGCGTCTTCGACCCCAGGCACGTGGAACGGCGAGCTCCCCCCTCAGGACGCCCGTGTCATACATGACCAAGTAACCTAACGCAAAACCCATGCTGTCAGCCGTACAACGCAACTCATTGCTGTCCCAGTCGGTCCGGTATACAGTACTTATGGCTTAAGAGGCGGTGGAACGTAGAGATCATAGCCTGTAAGCTCGGTTCTGTACGGAAGCCGTACATATGGCTCGAGTCGTTGTTGTTTTGGCGCTCTTCTTGTTTCGGCAGTCTTCACAGTGACAGCTTTACTGTCGTTTTTCTGCAGTGTAAGGTCCAAGTCAGCGGTCCCTCCTGGTCCCTCCGGCCCCTCCCCCCTTTCCCCTTCGAGCCGAGGCTCCGTCGGCACCGCGAAACATTAACCCAGCAATGACGAGAGCCATTTTACAGGAGGCTGTAGTACAGAATGCATTTTTCACTAACATCGGCTCAGTGTGCAGCAGCTTCATCTCAAGTGAAGGCTGCCTCCAACCGCGCGTAGGTTTCGAAAGTACCGGTGACGTTGGATACAAATCGACTGGAAGAACCAGGCGGTGCGTGGCAAGTGGTCGAATCCGTATAAAGGAGAGAGAGCAGGCTATCGGGTGGGCAGTACTGGTGACATCGCAGTAAATAAGAGCAGTGGCGTGCCCGCTGCGTTGGACCCTGAGGAACTAAGTGTTGCTGGTAGGTAGGTGGCCGGGTAATGCGCCCGTTGAGGTGTGTGATTGCCCCTGGCAGCGGAAAGTCTACGTCCGGGGGCCGGTGGGATGGTGGCGGAGATGGGTGCGGCAGCGGCCCTCAGCCCACGAGAGGGGGGGTAGTCGTACTTGGTATAATGGTGGAAGGCCACCTCACGGACGCCACGTTGTGCGCGTTGCAGCAGGGGGGGTCGTGCAACAAACGCATCACCCTGCGCGCTGCGAGCACTGAGCAGGACCCGTCGTGCGGCTGAGCGGACGTCGCCCAGCCTGCGTGCCCTTGCGGCATCGATAGCTAGACTGGTAGCGGCCGTGCAGCGGCCTGGGGGTGGAGGCCAGCGGGAAGTCAGAGGTAAGGCGTCTAGCCGCCGGACCCATGATTTGGGGGATATCATGCTGGGAACTTTGGGGCGTTTAGCAATGAATACCAGTGTTCATTCACATACGGCATGACGGGCTGAGCCGGTTGGCCCAGCGATGCGTCGAGGCCGGTTGGGGTGACGGGCGCTGCCTGCTTTCGCCTATTTTGCGGCTTGGCGGCATCGCTTGGGCGCCCTTGGCTCACTTGTACATATCAGCTTCCCGTCGTTCAGTAACACCCACTACCCACCCCGGCATTGCGTTCGCGCAACCACTTTTCCTGGCTGCAAGCCCCGCCTCTTGGCGTTCCCTACGTCTCCCTACTCCGTGCCCCCAACCCAAGCCTGCCCAAGCCTTCTCATGGGTATACAATGTGCCCTCACCTCCCCCCCTGCCTTCGACGCCTTGGGTGTCATTTTTAAGGGTGTCGAGCGGAGGGTAGGATGTTGCACTGTTTGAAAGGCAGGCAAAGGGGCATATCTGGTGTAACGTGCAAGGACCCGTTACATACATGTCGATGGATGTTCTATGGGGTTCAAGGCAGGCAATGGCCTGTTACGCTCATGCCCGCGAGGATGTCAGCCGTACAGCGGATGTTCCATAAGGTTTGGGGCTTCCCCGCAAACCGGTGTCCTTAGACGCCACCTAGTTTGGACATGTACGTAGCATCTGGCAAGTCGCGCGGGCAAGGACGGCAAAACGTGACGTCGTGGACAGAGCGTACCATCAAGAAGCTTGTAAAAATCCACTGCTTCCTATGGCTCCAAGCCGCGTGGTAGAGCCATGTAGAGCGCGTTGGCTAGGCCAACTGGCAATTGCTCCCGGGGCACACATCGGGTATCCAGTTAGTGTGTGCGCAGGTGGGATATCCAAAGCGACGGAGCCATGGGTAGATGGCTACAGTGAAGAATAGTGACGGCCTAGTAGTTCGCTCCGTCTGGGGGGGGGGTCTGCGCCGAAAGGATACACCTTGCATACACTATGCACAGAGCAGCCAATAGGCAGCATAGCCAAGGAGCTTCAAACTCAGTACAAATGCGTATAGTAGCAGCTGTACTGTTGCGGTCCTAAGCCGTTTCACGAGAGTCGTCACTTACTGGTACCGGTACTTCACGTTTTGATGTTTACGGGCGCGACAAAATGGTTATGCGTGTTTCCGACATAAACCTAGTTCGCGTTTGGGGACTCTGCGGAGAGGATACGCATTCTGCCCCCCAAGCTTCCAGTCTTCACAGGCTTCCGAGGTAATGCCTATGACCTCCCCTCTTTAGAGGAAATATGCAAACAAACAGAGCTTGGTTTCTAACTCCAAACTCCATACAATTTCCTTAACCCTTTTGCCCCAGATTTGCAGGGTTTGTATGATATGGCCAACCGCGTTTCGACCCACGAGTACGGCCACTTACCACAGACGACCCTACTCCACATTTCCGACTGTCCGTGAACCCTGATTTTGCAAATATACAGCATGGAATCACATTTTACATTGCACCATGCCGTCCAACCGTTGTAAAAATCGGTCAAGCTGGCAGCCGGGCACGTGCTCAGCTGAAGCATGAAGGGATAGGGGACATGAGTGATTGCGAGTGGGTATTACGAGCGCATCTGCATTTCACGAATCGAAGTCAGAAACCTGTCGAGTCAGAGCACACATGTCGGCGGTTGATGCACACTTTCGCCCAGGAAGAAACGTTGGTCCAGTGTTGGAAATGGAATGGACTGTGTGCAGAGGGAAGCATGCAGAACAACTTGAGGTAGATTGGCGAATCGGTATCCTGCGATACCAAAAGGTTCCTGATAACTCCAGGGGGGCGGTGCGGGGGAAAGATTACATAGAGCAGGCGCGCTTCCGGTACAGACTGCTTCGATTGTTCTAGGGCTTGTATTTCTTTTCATTACAATATAAAGGGTAACATTAGTTGGGCCATACTAGCTTGACTGAGGTTTCGCTACAGAAGCGCATCCTCGTAGACTTCACTACAATGGCCTGCGCTGTTGTCATGCCGTGCCCTGTTATTCCGCACAAGTTTAAGGGCGACTCGTCTGAGTTGCTGGACAGGCTCGTGGAGGTTTGCAACAGTGTTAAGGTTGTCAGCAACGCCAAGGTCGTCGAGAGGGAGCTGCAGCCTTTCTGCTTCGATAGCGCTCCTCCGCTTCCCAAGGCGGCTCCTCGTTCGCCTCCCAAGGGGCGTTCTCCTCGCTGCTCGCCGCCCAAGCAGCAGAAGGCCGCAGGCGCTTGCTCCCCTGGCGGACTTCGCAAGATGGGCCCAGCTTCCTGCGCCTCTCCTCCTCGCCGCGGCTCGCTTGACACAAGCGCGTATCGCACACCGAAGCAGGCTGTCCCCACTAACAGCCACTTCATTTCGCTGGAGTCGGCCGACGACCTGGCCCGTGTCCTACGGGGCTTTGCCAACATGACCCCACCGGCGCCGGTCCCAACTTCAGTTCGCGCCTGCCCTGGCTTCTTCTCCAGGTAAACTGCTTTGTTGTCATTGTTCAGCATTGTTTGTTGCCGTTTTTGGCGCTGACATTCCCATATAGTATATTTCGTCTTGTGCAAACGCTGTCACGTGACTGGACTGGACTGACGCCGAAGAATCCCTGCTTTCTCTGCAGCCCAAGGCCTTGCGACATTCCTATGCCCACGAGCACTCTACTGGTCAAGGCCACGCTCGTCAGTGCCTAATAAATAATGAAGGACTTCGCGCGTCAAGCATGTCGTCGCAAACTTGCCGACATCGCAGAGAGCGCCCCAAGAATTGCTTTTGCCCGTCGCTACGTATGCCCACAAGCGCGTCTTGGGAAACATCCCTCGACCTTGAGGCGCTCGCCGTGTGGGCAAGCGGTCAACTTGAAGTGCCGAGTTGCGCGCGCGGAGTGTCCGCAGATAAGTGTTCATCACCGGCAGGCATTGTCGGCAACGCCGTCTTTAAGACGTGGTGCCCCCCAAGCTAGGGCTCTTTACAAATAGCCGCGCTACCCTTATGGCAGCGGTATGAATGCATTCGTCATGTGGCAGCAGCGGGTTGGTTGTGCAGCGGACATCCGCAAGCCTTGTTGACTAGTACGTGCAGTGTTGCGATCGGACGGGGTCGGTAGGCTGCGATAAGGCCTCGCCGGTCACGATTCGTCGCTTATGCTGCGGCTTGATTTGGATGCTTCGGTTCGTGTACTGTGCGTTAGTGAAAGACTTGTGCCGAGACTGCGTTTGTACATACAGATCAGCGTTTGACACCCGTTTAACAGCATCAGTTGCCTGTCGCGCACTTTTTATGTTGCCGGCAAGCTGGTGCATTTTTGCGTGTCGCCCCCTGCAGGATATTGGGTTCAGGCGTGAGGATTCATTGTGTTAGGTTTAGCGGGATGTTCGCAAATGGGATAGGCTCGTCTGCAACGGTTGCTGAGTGCGTGCAATGTCCACCACTTGCACGGTCACCAGTTTTATGCGTTGTGTCGGCGCCCCCGCGACCTGCATAGTGTCTTTGCTGCCGCCCTAACCTGCCATTGATGTGGCCGTGACGCGAATTGATTTTATCCATGATCCCCCAGGAGTTTGACACGCTCCAGGGGAATGCGAGTCCGCTTGGGCCCTGACTAAACTGCCCTGCTGGGATGCTAGTACCCTGATGGTTACGACAGTTCTCACTGGCGCCGGCCGCGCGTGTTGTGGTCGACTAGTTTGACTAGATGCCTGGGGTTGCCCAGTAGGCGACTGCGACTGTTTTGACGCTCTTCTCAGGACCTCACATCTTGACTGTTGTCGTTTGCGTACTCTTTTACAAGCTGCGATTTGTGTGCTTGTCATGCACCCTGGCGCGTAGCTACCTTCATAACAGGTTGGCTTCGGTCGCCAGGGAGTCTGCAGGGAAATGTTGCTACGAAGCTGGTGCTGGGCTACGAAGTGAGAGGAGTGCGCGTGTGTGTTGTTGTCGATGCTCGCCAGGATACCATGCCGTTTGTGCTAGCCCGCGTTTTTACTAGGGCTTGGCTTGGTGCGATAGAAGAGCATTGGCTAGGAGTACTCTCTTAAGTAGCCTATGCTTAAATACCACCATGCGCTTGGTATGGTGGCGAGCGAGCAAGTAGGGCGCGGTCAGTAGCTGACCGCATATGAGTATCGCAGTTGATCTGGACGCGCGGCCTTTTCGGTTTTGGGAGTGGGGTTGCATAATGGATAAGGGGTTAGGAGCACGCATGTCAGCTCATGTTCTTCGCTCGGCATCTATGTGTGTGCAAACCATGGAAGCTATTTGGTGGATGCAGGAGCATGTTTACGGGTGTTGCGTGGTGCACCCACGTGACATGAATGCTTTGGCTCGAGTTGCTGCGTCTGTAGGGCTTCTTGAACCGGATACAACAGGTTGATCAGCGAGGCGTGGTTTGTACTACTAGCTACGGTCCTGCACTTCTCTTTTCGCTCCTACCGTCATGCACTTGGTTGTATGCGATGGAGATGTATGCACCACTCATCCCGGTGCTAGTGGCATTGCTATCGATGTCATTGGTGTCAGGGCTCCGTGTCGTGGATTGTCTTTTAAGTCGCGAAGTAACCCGGCGTTGAATGGGTGCTTGAAGGCTACATTCTTTTCGACATTATACCAAGGAATGTCGATCGTGGGACAACGCGTGGACTGACCTGGGGAGTGCAGCGCGTGGTCTGCAGAAGGGGAGCTTCTATGACGGGACCTTGATGCGTCCTAGATTCCCTTAGTAGGCTCGGCCCTGTATAAATTTGGCGTTTAAAAGATTTTGCAGATGCCTCGTGATTGTGGCAGCGCGTGGATGGCAGTGGGGCATGGCTGGGCCTCATCCTTTGGGCGCACCGCCCAACTTGGAGGTCCTAATGAATGTGTTTTATTGTAGCTACCGGTTTCTTTAGGGACGGGTCCGTTGTCGTCGCGGCCGTTTTGATAGATATCTAAAAAGTCGCTTTGAGCTCTGTTTGTTAGGCTTCCCTTTCGGACGCACACATGTTGGTATCCACGTGAAGTCCCGCATGCGGGCGTTCTGTCGGTTATGCAACTGGTTGTAGTCCGCTTTCACCTTATGTGTAAATCTTTACAAGGATAGAGCAGTAGTGGGGATGTGGTCTTCCGCCCCCTTCCTTGTGACTGTTGGTACATGCCTTCTGCATGATCTAACCCTAATTGTAACGCTCAAGCGCAAGTTCCTCATATTTAATTGACATAATTACAGATGAAAGGCGTCTTGCACAAACCGTTGTGTCTCATCACACGTCATCGCTCCCTCCAATTAGACCGTTACCGCTTCAAGGGATCTGAAATTCCGACTGCTCCGTAGCGCTTTACAATTGTCACTGCCATGTTAACTATCCTGCATCCGCATTTCACGAGGCTCGACTGCAGCACATCTTCGGCAAACCTCGATGAAACATACATGGCCTGACTCATCGACTCCCTGCCCCTGGAGCCCGCTTCTTGCGCTCCTCCTCGGACTGGAACTCGATGAGTAGCTCGCGCTGCCGTGGACTCAGCACGCGGGGCATTTGCACGCTGTACGCAAAGCGGGAGGGTCACGGCGCGGGTGGGGACAGGTCGTAAGCAGGACACTTACAGTAGGGAGTGCACGATCAGAGTCCGAGACAGCCGCTTAAGTGGCCCAGCACTACCAGCCACAGAGCCGAAGGAGTACAGGATTGCACGTCTTCGCCCTCCCTAGGCTCCATTGCAATCGGGCAGCCCTCGCCTCTGCTGGCCCCATCACCCCCCCGCCGCCGCCCTCCCTCTCCTGCCCCCTTCCTTCCCCCTCCCCTTCTGCCCCCGCCGCCGCACCTGATGTCCACGTAATGGTCCCCCCGGATGCCCCTCCGCGGGTTGAAGATGCCCTTGTTGCGGATGCGCAGTCGGTCGCCCTGCTGAGTCAGCGGCGGCACGATCAGCTCCACGTTGCCGTCCAGCGTCTCAACGCGCACCTGCGCAATAAAACCCGGGGGGGGAGGAGGGGGCGTCATTCGGGAAGTGGGCAGCCCTCCACACCAATGCTCTCACCCGAACCCCCTTTTTCTCCTTACCCTTCCCCCTCCCTTTCTCTCGCGCCCCTGTCCCCTCCGTTTCACTTACCGTGGTTCCCAGCAGCGCCTGTGTGAGGGGCAGCTCCAGGGAGGACGAGATGTCGGAGCCCTGCCTCCGGAACTTGGGGTGCGGCAGCACCTCGATGGGGAAGGTCACCACCATCTTGGCACTGGCGCGGCGGCCGGGACCCGCCAGGTCCACCTGCAGGGTGGGGGAAGGAAGGGGGCGGGGGGGGGGGGCAAACCGCGGTTTCGACGTGTTATGGTACAACCCAATGAAAACCAACACAAGAGAAGGAGCAAACATGGGACCCGAGGGGGTATGTTGTACTTCCAAGGCGCATAACATTGGCCCCGTGTTTTCACACTTGCCTATGTTGCGGGGGGTGAGGCTGCCCGTC
Organism: Yamagishiella unicocca; assembly: GCA_003116995.1. Classification (NCBI taxonomy): domain Eukaryota; kingdom Viridiplantae; phylum Chlorophyta; class Chlorophyceae; order Chlamydomonadales; family Volvocaceae; genus Yamagishiella; species Yamagishiella unicocca. The sequence goes on along the minus strand of BDSL01000185.1, from coordinate 57,726 downwards.
ACTTCCTTTCCCTGGCGACACCATGGACCCTGGTCGGCCGGGGCGCTCCTTCACATCTGCCCCGCTTTGCATACGTGCCGCTGTGTCACAAGCAGTATGGCCGCCCCGCCCCCCCGTCCCCCCGTCGGCCATGGATTCGCGGATTCTCTTATCAAACCCCCCGTCCCCCCCAGGTCAAATCAGATTAGCAACCACCATCCCTCCGTGACGCCATGTGCAAACCCCACACCCCACCTCCCACCCACCCCGCCTCAACCTCTCCACCCGCACTGCGCCGGCCCCCCCCCCCCAGCCCAGCAGCGCATGTGACACCCGCAATGATCGCCTGATTCCCTCAGACAGCTCCCACCACACCCCACCTCCCACCCACCCCGCCTCAACCTCTCCACCCGCACTGCGCCGCACTGCAGCGGCGCCGTGCCCGGCCTGGCAGTGCTGCGGGGGGTCGCCCCGCATGGACCGCGCACTGGCCGAATCCGCCTCCTTCGTTCCTGCCTTCTTACTATTTATTGTCTTTGCTTTGACACGCCGAGTCAGCGCTACCGCTCGTCCAGATGCAACCGTGCGACGCCCTCCTCCCACACGCGCTGGACGCCACTCGTCATACACCCCGCCGTACCCGCCCCCGCCCCCGAAACACACCACGAGTCTTCCTCGAAACCCCCGAAACACATCTCGCTGCCGACCGGCCCCCCGCTTCCGCTCGACCACGCTGCCACCCCTCCCGCATCCCTCGCGCTGGTCGACTAACCGCTAACCGCTCGGGTCTCTGGGCAGGCGTGTCCGGCGGCTGGGCTGGGAGAGCCGGCTGGCTCGTGCCTGCCCGCGTGGCTGCTCGCTCGCCTCAGTCTTGCGGTTGCCTGCCCTGCTCGACCTGGTTTAGCTGCGGTTACTCGGTTTCCAAGGCGGTGCGGCAACAGCCCCCCGGTCTCTCCCCGGGTACCACGGACGGCTGCACCTGGTAGCCACCCCTGCTTCCAGCCCTCTGCTCCCGCCCCCCTGCTCCCCCCCCTCTGCTTCCGCCCCCCTGCTCCCGCCCCCCTGCTCCCGCCCCCCTGCTTCCACCCCCCTGCTTCCGCCCCCCTGCTCCCGCCCCCCTGCTCCCGCCCCCCTGCTCCCGCCCCCATGCTTCCGCCCCCCTGCTTCCGCCCCCCTGATCCTGCCCCCCTGCTCCCGCCCCCTGATCCCGCCCCCCTGCTTCCGCCCCCCTGCTTCCGCCCCCCTGCTCCCGCCGCCCTGCTCCTGCCCCCCTGCTCCCGCCCCCCTGCTCCCGCCCCCCTGCTCCCGCCCCCTGCTTCCGGCCCCCTGCTTCCGCCCCTCTGCTTCCGCCGCCCTGCTTCCGCCCCCCTGCTCCCGCCCCTCTGCTCCCGCCCCTCTGCTCCCGGCCCCCTGCTTCCGCCCCCCTGCTTCCGCCCCCCTGCTTCCGCCCCCCTGCTTCCGCCCCCCTGCTTCCGCCCCCCTGCTCCCGCCCTTCTGCTTCCGCCCCCCTGCTCCCGCCCTTCTGCTCCCGCCCCCCTGCTCCCGCCGCCCTGCTCCTGCCGCCCCCCTGCTTCCGTCCCCCTGCTCCTGCCCCCCTGCTCCTTGCCCCCTGCTTCGGCCCCCCTGCTCCCGCCCCCACGGGTCTCCCTCGAAACCCCCGCGGTCCGGCGTGCAGACCGCAAACGCGCCTCCTACACTCGTCTCCCCGAGAGTATTCCTTCTCCTCGGCTCACTGCGTCGTGTAACGGCCTCCTCGCCCCTTATTGATGCGTAATCGCTGCTCTCCCCCCCCCAACGGTTCTTACACCACCACCCCCAACAGCGTGTGTGCCTCGCTGGCATGTAAAGCGATGCAGCTGGTGCACGTGGACCCTGTTGACGGCCCTGTCGTACTGGCAGGGGACGGGGCCCAACCTCGCACCGCTCTCAGGAGCAAGCTTGACGCATCCCCCTGGCGCAAACGGCGCACAGTGCCGCCAATGGACCTCATCTGCACCTCCTGAAACCCTACCGCCCATGTGCCCTCGAGGCTCCCTCCCCACTCCCCGCCTCAGCGCACCTCCGAAGCCCCCCCCCCCCACACACACACACACACACGACGCACCGGTCCAGCTAGCCCCGCCCAACACAGCCCTCAGACGCCCACCGCCTCTTACAATACCGCCAGGCCGCCCCTGGGCCTGGTTGGGCAGTGCTGTGGGGATCCTTCGCATACGGACCGCACTGCCCGCCCCTTCGCCCCGCTCTGCCCCCCTGGCGCGACCACCCCGTCTCTGCCGCCCCGCCCTCGCCCACTCGTTGTCCAATTGTTGCCATACATTCATGGCCAAGGTTTAAGCCCTTCGCCCGTACAGCCGTACAGCCCATTGCCGTATCGCGCTGGGCATATCCGGAGGACCGACCGTCGGTTCAGTCTCTTTCACCGCGCCGCCTTGGACTCTTCGTTGTTTTCACCGCTGTAATTCCGCTAACTATATCCCGTCTCGTCGCCTCGCGCGCGTCCTGACGCCTCCTGCTGCTCCCCCCCCCCCGCATGTTACGACACACGCACGCCGCTAACCGCTCTGGGCTCTGGCCAGGTGGGTCTCACGGCCGCTTTACGGATATACGAACTGTCTTTCCTGTGTGCTTGTGTTTCGTTGGCTTGGTGTTGGCATCACCGCGCTTCCTCAGTGGCCAGGGCGGCGCGGCTACAGCTGGCTAGCTGACGCTCGCCGGTGTCGCTTGGTAACGTATCTCATCGCCCACGCTAACAGTCTAAATCCGGGCTGGGACGGAGCCGGGCCGCACCTCGTCTCGCACCACCATGCCCCGCCCACCACCCAAATTCGTCCGTGCGCCCCAAACGCTCACGCATAATAGTTTGCTTCTTTTGCTCCAGCACGAACCGACGGGCCGCATCCATAGGTTTCCCGGACAGCCAACTCAGGTTCTCTGACTGCATACTCAAAACGCATGTCCGAAAACATTTCGCGGACTAGTTTCTGTTTTCAGTTTCCTATGTCACGTAACGGGGTCTACTCGCCAACGCCCTTCCTCCCCAAACCCCCTCCTCCCCCCCCTCCCCTCCCCCCCCGGCCCACCTGCGTCTCCAGCACGTCCCCGGTGTCCACTCCGGCGGGGATGTCCAACTCGATCTGCCGTACCGCGCCCTGCCGGGTGCCCACCTGCACGTTCTTGCGCGCCCCCTGGACCGCTTCCTGTCAGCGGGGGGTGCGTGGGAGGAGGGGGGCGGAGGGGGGTTACAGAAAAGAGCCGGAGGGGGGGTTTGGGTGCGGCAACGGGGTTGGGTGGGCGGATTAGCCGTCAGGGGCCGCGCGTTGTTGCGGGGGCCCGAGCCGGGGGGGTGGTATGAAAACCGGTGACACGAAAAACGACAAGATAGTGGGCGCAGCGAGCCGGGGGGGGGGGTGCGGGCTCCAAGGGAGGCCCCCCCACCGGGAGAAGTCATTCGTTGCCGTGCTTCAACCCTGTCGCTCCCTGCCCGCCGACTCTGGGGTGGAGCAACGGCCGGGGAAGCCGCAAACTGGCCCCGCGCATTTTGACCCACTTGCCGTACGTCGCGTCATGCCAAACGCGGGGCCCTGGCTGCTGCTTGTTACCGGCAGTGAGCTGACACCGCTATGCGGCTCCTCCCCCCAGCTCACTCCCCTGCGCCCCTCACCCCCCGACCCATCCCCCTGATGCCCCCCCGCCCCCACTCCCGCACCAGTTCCTCCCCCCCGGCCGGCACCAGCTCCTCCCTTCCATTCGTCCCTTCCAGCCCACCCCACTTCCCCGCTCCCCACCCCCACTCCCCACCCACCCTCTCCCCTCCCCACCTCGCCACCCCACCCCCCCCTTTCCCCCCACCCCGCCACCCCACGGCGACGCTTCTATGCGCCCCCCATGCCTCCACACCCACCGCCCCCCTCCCCTCCCCTCCCACGGGTTTCCCTCGAATCCCCTCCCTCCGTGCCGTTTATCTGGATCGCCGTCGCATCGGGGGGCGGCGGGCTGCAGCGTGTCGGCGACAACTCTGGAGCCCACCCGCCCCGGCAGCAGCCTCAGCGCCCGGAACCGCTCCCGCAGCCCCCCACGTTACCGCCGCCCACACCCAGACCCGCGATCCACTCCCTCCCCCGCCCCCCCGCCCACCTACCGCCACGCATCCCAGTCCCCGCACTCTCCCGGCCGCAATCCGATAGCTCCACATAGATCCCCATACCTTCCCGCCCCGTTCGCGCATTCGCGCGCCCCACCGTACTACTTCCCACCGTACCCGGCTGGCCATATCCGGCCGGACGCCTGCCAACTCCCTCTCTTTCACCGCGCCGCCCCGGACTCATCGTTGTTTTGGGCCCTGTACCTCCGCTAAACTATATCCCATCTGTCCTAACACCATTCGCCGCTCCCCCTCCCGCATGCTGGGATGCACGTCGATAACTGCCTCGGGGTCACCCGGCCGCGTTAGGCATCTCGACCTTGTATGTCTCGTCCGTTCTGTTTTGCCGCTGTGCGTGTGCGTTTGCGACCCTTGCTGTCACCGCGGTTTCCCAAACGGCCCAGCGGCGCGGCTCACAGTAACAGTCAGTTTCCGGACCGGGGGACGGGCTGCACCGCCACTCGCCTCGCCACGCCCCCTGCCGCCCGCCTGTTACTTCGTCTTACGCGTTCCACGTTGCCGCCATTCCGTTCCTTCGTTTTCCTTTCCTTTCCTTTACACAGCCCCGACGGGCCGCCCCCACAGGTTTGCGGGTAGTCCGTCCCACTGCTCCAGCATATGCGCCCGCATCCTCGCTGTCCGCCGACCATGCGCCAACTATCCTGTCCTTTTCGCGTCAACGGCTTTTATGCCCCCCCCCCCCGCCAGCCCAGACCCAGCCCAGCAAACGAAGCCACCGAAGCAACACGGCGGTGTCCCGTGCCCTCCCCCCCGGGACCCCCCACCCTCACTGACTCCCCCGGCCCCCCCAGCAGCGCATGTGACACCCGCAATGATCGCCTGATTCCCTCAGACAGCTCCCACCACACCCCACCTCCCACCCACCCCGCCTCAACCTCTCCACCCGCACTGCGCCGCACTGCAGCGGCGCCGTGCCCGGCCTGGCAGTGCTGCGGGGGGTCGCCCCGCATGGACCGCGCACTGGCCGAATCCGCCCCCGCGTAGTACCCCACTGCCCCCCGCCCCACTGCCCCCCACCCAACTGCACCCCACACACAGCCCGTCCCCGCATCTTCACGTGCATGCCGGTCCGGTACGGTACGGCACCCAGGGTCCCGCCGTACCGTCTCACGCCCGCATGCCGTACAACCCTCCCGTGACCATCCAATCGCCGACCGCCGATTCCATTTCTTCTGCCGCGGCGCCTGGGACTCGTCGTCTTGGCCCCTGTCCCCCCTCCTCCCCTCCCCGCACCCCTCCTCCCCTCCCCGCCCCCCTCATCCTCTCCCTCCCCCCTCCTCCCCTCCCCGCCCCCCTCCTCCCCTCCCCTCCCCCCTCCTCCCCTCCCCGCCCCCTCCTCCCCTCCCTTCCCCTCCCCCCTCCTCCCCTCCCCTCCCCCCTCCTCCCCTCCCCTCCCCTCCCCTCCGCGATCGTCTTCCCGTCCTGACGCCTACTGCTGCCACCGACCCCGCCCACATGCCTCGCGGCGACCGCCTTCGCTGCGGCCGCTCTGGGTTCCGGACAGGTGACTTCCACTGCCTGCCCCGTGTGCTGCCCCGTGTGCTGCCCCGTGTGCTGCCCCGTGTGCTGCCCCGGCGGGACTCCTGTGGGGTGCTGTTCGTGCCTCGCGGGCCGGGGTGCGGCCGTACGGGTGGCAGGCAGTTGTCGCGCTCCGGAGCCATGACACAGGTTTCATCGCCTCCCCCTCCTTTCCCTTCTCCCCTTCCCTCCCCGCCTTTTTGCCTTCGTACCGGGGTTTTCCGTGCAATCTCCCCCCCATAGCCCCCCTCGCCCTTCCCTGCCCCCGCCCCTTCTCCCTTTTCCGCCGCCCCCCCGCGCCCACCATGAAAGTGATCCTCAGTGGCGGCATCTGCACGCGGTTCAACATGGCCTGCAGCCGCGGGTCCGCCTTGAAGAACTGCTCGAAGATGTCGGCGCCGAACGGAAAGCCGCCCTGCTGTGGGTTTCGAGGGGGCGCGGGGAGGGGCGTTGGGGGCTGCGGTACGGAGCGGTATCAGGGGGTTACGGTGGGTGCGAGGCTGGGTGCGAGGTAGCGGCGGATGGTGTGGGGTGCGATGATGGCGCCCCTACCAGGTACAGCCCCCCCCCTATCATGTCGAACTGGCGGCTGGATGGCACCCAACGCATGGCGGGGCTGCAGGGCGCTCCGCCACCTGGGCGCTACGAGGCGGCCACCGCAGTGTGGTGCGGAAGAAGGGCCACATGCGCTCGCGGCTGTGCGACCACCCGGGGGGGGGAATGATGCCGTCAGGGGGAGCCCGAGCCTCACGCCGCAGTTAACCCCCCGTCCCCTAGGCCTCGACCCTATAGGGGTGTACGGCAGTTGCGGGCCCTCTTGGGGCTGTGCGACCAGGGATGTGGCGGCGCAGCGGCAGCGAGTGGTGGCCAGAGCGCCACCCTCGCCCTGGTGACCCCTCCTGCATACCACGACGAGTCCCGACGCGGCTTCCCCTCTCCGCCCCACCCCAAGTACCTCCGCCCCAGCCCCCCGCCCCCAACGACCCCCTCGGGCGGTCCACACGTCCCCTGGTGTTTGCTGAGACGGCAGCCCCAGCAGCTGCCTCCTGCCGTACGTGCTCGCAAGGATCTGGCCGGCTAGGCCCAACGGCTAGCTGGTTACAACCGCAACCCCCCGGACCCGCCGCCGACCTACTGCACGCATGACGTCCTCCCCCAGCACCCACCCCTGCCGTAATCGTCAAGTCCCTTAGCAGCTCGTCAGCCCCCCTCGCGCGTTTGTTCGCGCAAACGGAAACAACGGTTCCCAACTTTGTTTTGTAAACCACCCTCCGGCAGAACAACACTCCGCGTTGGCCGCTTGCGGCTTTGCCAAGTTCGGCACTGCAGCTGGCCGTCGGGAAGCCGCGTGTGGGCGTAAGCGGAAATGTGTTTGTAAGTCGCCATGGCCCCAATAACGAACAAGCAGCTCGTCAGCCTACCTTCTCACGCGCCACGCCCCTCCCGCCACCCCTGCATCACCCATATGCCACCGGCCCCCTTAGCCCCAGCTCTTCAGCCCCCCACCTCTTCAGCCCCCCCAGCTGTTCAGCCCCAGCTCTTCAGCCCCAGCTCACCCCGAATCCGAAGCCCTGGAAGCCCTGGAAGCCCTCCTCGAAGCCGGGCCCGGGGCCGCCCGACTGGCCGCCCGACTCCATCCGGTCCATGCCCTCCCGCCCGACTTGGTCGTACATCCGCCGCTTCTCCGGGTCGCGGAGCACCTCGTAGGCTTTTTGGAGCTCCTGGAACCGCGCCGCGGCGGCAGGGTCGTCCTGCGGGCGTCGTATAACATGCCACCGGTTGCGGGGTGGGTGAGTGGGATTGGGGGTGAAGCAGGTCTCGAGGCATCCCCGGGAGTGGTGCGACGGGTCCCTGGGCTTGGTGCAGCCGCGCACCTTGTTCGTATCAGGGTGATACTTCTTTGCTAGCTGGTAGTATGACTTTTTGATGTCCTGCTCCGATGCTTTTCGGTCCAGGCCCAGGACCTCGTAGTAATCGGAAGCGGCCGTCGCTGCCGAGGGGACCAAATGTTACTGCCCACGTTCGACTCGGCACCGTGTAAATGATAATAGATTTAGAGCGGGATTACGCTCACCTGAGCTGCTGTGAATTAACCGCATAGCCAAGGTTTCGCTCAAGCGCAGATGCCCTACATCAGGCGTGACTGGTATTACAGTCCATATCAACCATGGCATATGCGTAAATACAACGCAGATGGACACATTATTTGCTTACCTGAGGTGCTGGGCATAGCTGATGGCTGGGTCGATCCTCGCAGCAGCGTGCACAAGCTCCGGGCGCAAGGCTGAGACACGGCATCTAGCGCTTTTGTGGCTTCGATCGCAAGCAAGCCAATCTGACTGGTAGCGCCGCTGCCCACCCTGGCGGCAAGCAGCGCCAGCCTCAACGCGCCGCTGCCCCCCATCGACAACGTCACGCTAAATTAAATCCTTATTGTGTCGATCAGTGATCAGCTTGTATGCGCAGATAATTGCGGTAGAGGAATAAAACACGGAGTCTTCGCGGATGTAGCCGACTGATTCTGCGTACTGATATGGGTCATAAATTGTGGCAGCTAAGGAAAGCTCGAATTACTTCAACAAGTTAGTGTAGGTATATGTGCACCGTAGCGACCTTCCAGAAGCCTTGTCGTTCAGCCGCCCACCCCGTCCTGCCGAACGTGCCACTCGGCCCCCCATGCGGGAGCTATCTTTCTGCCTGGAATATCCATGACGCCGCATCATCTTCTTTCCACTTCAAGCCGCCAAAGATGCACAAATGACGCGCTTCGCATTGTGACGGGCTCCGACCAGCTACAGCTAAGGGTCCGTACAGCCATATACAGCTAAACCGGCTCAAACTCCTTCGGCCACCCAGCCGCCCTCCCCGTCGGGCGCTCGAAGCCATATGCGCCTCTGTGCCATTCCAGTGCACTAAGCTGCGGTTGGCATGGCGTCGTCGTTGCAGTGTCAGGGTAGCGTTGGGAAGCAGGCGCATACCGGAATCCAGCGGCCTACGAGCTGTGACACACATCGTACGGCACTCTGAGATTCGCTCCGGCTGTTGTGTCAAAACGTAATATTGGGCTTTGTGTCCTGCACTGGGGGAAGCACCTTCCACAGTGAAGACGTCGTCTACCGACATACGCAACCTGCACGAGTACCGGCGCCTCGATCCACGTTATACGAAGAGGCTGCCCCGTGGCGCAATACCGGCAAGCTGCTGTGTCGGGAATTAGACTGCCATGTTCGGGAAATAGACTGCCTCCGTAAGCTTGTCGAGGTGTGCGTTCAACAGAGGAGGCGAAGAGACCCCTCACGCCTCGGTCTGAGGAAGAGAGCTTCGGCGGTCTCTGCGCTCCTGGCAGGGCAGCTGTCCGCGCAGGGTAGCGCCCGATATGTAACCATCACACACACCCGCTGTCCGCCTCCGGTTGGGTTACTGCCCCTGGAGTTTCGCGGCTGAGCGGCACATTGCCACATACACGCGCGCAACCCCCCTTTCCCCCCCTCCCCTGGTACTACTGCTTACTGCATGCGCTGGTGCTACGGTACCCGTGCTGCTGGAGCCCCGCGCCTGCTGCCCAGCCGGTTGCGCCGCGGCCGCCTCAGCGCCGCCCGCACTCCTCACCCCTCACCCACCGCCCACCCCGGTGTCGCAGTCGCAGCCCCGCATACCCTGCTACCCAGCTCCTCCCTGCTCCCCCGTTCCGCTCGCTCGCCATGGCCGCCACCAGCTTCACGCCACCGAGTTTCAGCTCCCTCCCAGTCACACCGACTCCAACACCGACTCGGCAATGTCCCGAGGGGGGGCTTCGGCACCCAGGCTGCCGCCAGACCCCCCCCCGCCTGGCCCCTCCTGCTCAACCCCCCGACAGGCCACTTGCTCCCCCTCAGCGGCGATTGGGGCAGGCACTGGCCCAGTGCCCAACTTGGCGGCACTTGTAGCACATGTCGTTGTCGCGAGACCGCCCACCGCGGCCGCCGGAGAACCCCGCAGCACCGCCGCCGCGAGTGCCGCCGCCACCAGCGCCCCTGCCGCCGCCGCCACGCAGCCAGCGGCCCTGCCCGCCGTCGTCATCCAGCCCGCCACCGCCGCCGCCACCGCTGTTGCTGTCCTCGCCCAGCGGCCGCGGCCAAGAGGGAATGGGCCCCGCCGCCGCCGCCGCCGCCGCGGGGCTGGGGGCGCCGTCGTCGCCCGCCCTGCCCGCCGTCATTCTGTACGGCGGCGGGAAGCGCCTGGCCATCCGGTGCTCGATGAAGAAGCGCCAGGCTGCCTCCTGCTCTTCGGTGTGGGGGCGGCCCTGCGTGAGGGCGCGATAGAAGGAGACAACGCAGGGGTCCACCTGGGGGCGGGGGAGGGAGGGAGGGGAGGCGAGGCGGGGTGGGATGAGGAGGTCAGGGGGAACAACTGGGATCAGGACCTCCTTCACCTAAGCGACCGGCACACCGCCTTGCAAGCTCAACACTTCTCCAACTAGTCCCTCCTCCCTCCTAATAACGGCTTCCTAGCGCGCCCCGCCCTGCCCCGCCCTCCCGCACCCCCCCGCCTGCCGCACCTTGACGCAGTCCTCCGACCAGTCCAGCAGCTCCAGCCCCTCCAGCGAGCGAGCCCTGCTGAGGGCCACGTAGGCCTGGCCGGTGGCGAAGATGCCGCGCAGGGAGACCTGGCCGCGAGTGTGTATGGAGGGGGGGGGTCGAGGGTTGGGGGTTGCAGGGTGCAGGGGGTGGGGGAGGGGTCCAGGGCGGGTTATGGAACATAGGTCGGATGTTGAGGAGGGCTGGTCCGCTTCTCGCGACTCCCCCCACTCCCCCACCTTGCCCCACTCCCCCACCTTGCCCCTACGCGTCACGGATAAAGCCCTTTGCTCGCGTCTCGTGTCAGTGGCAGCCGTCATCCTCTCCAGTCCTGTGAATCGCCTCTTACCTTCCCACTTGGGCAATTTCCACAGCTCGCTCAGCGGCCCCTCCCCCGCCCTCCCATCCCGCCGCCGTAACCACCGCCCGTAGGAACCCAGGACCCCTTCTCCCCCCTCCCTGCCCCCCCCCCTTCCCCCCCCCTCCCTACCGCCCCTCCCGCATCTCTCCCCCCTCACCTGCACCCTGTCCAGCGACATGCCCTGGCACTTGTGTATGGTGAGCGCCCACGCCAGCTTGAGCGGCACCTGCAGCCGCGAGCACTCCCCCCACCGCGGCACCCGCGAGCTGAACTGCAGCGGCACCACCTCCGTGCACACACCGTTGGCGAACCGCACCACGGGCACGAGCGAGCCCTGCCAGCGCTCCAGGTCGGCGATCTTGGCGGCGATCTGGGGTGGTGGTGGCGGGGGGAGGGGGCAGCCCGTGTTGGGAAAGACTAGGGCGCAAAAGCCCGGCACGGATGGCATCGGCGCGCTATAAAAACATCAGGGCGACGCGGAGTGTTAATCGGAGTGTTACAAATTGCCTTACCGCCGACCCCGCAGCCGCTCTGTCCCCCCCCGCCACCAGCCGGCCGGCTGGCTGGTGCTCTCTGGCCCCCTCCGCCACCACCCGCAAGCTTCCACCCACAACCAACTAGCCAACCGAGCCCCAGCCCGGCTGGGTGTGCCGTTGTTCCCCCCACCTGCTCCTTCACTTGGGGCGTTGCGGGCACCGGGTAGTCCCGCCCCGCCACCAGCAGCGGCACACCGCCGGGACCCACACCGCCCACGCCGGCAGCCACTGCGCCCGTCGTGGCGCCGCCTCCAGCGCTGGCAGCAGCTGCTCCGCCCCCAGCGCTGCCTGCGAGGCTGCGGTGGTCGCCGCTGTCCGCCCCCTGGGCTGCCACGATCACCACATCCGCCACCGCCGCCACCTTGGCCTCTCCCGCGGTGCCGCTGCCCTCCTGGCCGCCGTACACACCGGCGCCCTCCTCCCCCCCTCCGCTGCCCGCCCCCTCCGCCCTGGCCTCCCGGGCGTGCCGCTCCGAGGCTGCTGCGCGCTTTGCCGCCGCGGCCTCCTGCGCCGCCGCCAGGTGGGGGGGCACCGCGGGCTGCACCAGGGCCGTGAGCCGGTTGATGATGTCGGTCTGGTGGTGGAGGAGGGGGGTCAAGGGAGGAGGTGGACCGGGGTAGGCAGGGTGAGGGAGGGGCATCGGGGGTGGGGTTATAAAGGAGGGAGGCAGAGGGAGAGCGCGTTGGCAGCGGTCAAGGGAGGGAGGGTGCACGTCGTGTCTACGCCAGCAGCCAAGACCCCAACATGGCAGTACGCACATCAGAGCAACCAGCTCACGCTCCGACATTGCGCCCCCCCCCCGACATCCCCCCCACTTCACACCGCCTGGCTTCACCTCCGTGCGCCGCGGCCCGCCCGCCCAGCCCTGCCTCTGCCCCGCCTACCTTTCCCGCCCAGCCCACCACCACCCCCCTGGAGCCGTTGACCAGCTGCCTGCCGTCCGCCTTGAGGTCCAGGTTGCGGACCAGCATCACCTGGGCGTCGGTCTGGAGGGGGCGGGGCCGGGAGGGGGCGGGGGGCGGGAGGGGGGGTGCGGAGAATGAGGCTGTAAGCGGGGTGGTGGTGGTGGTGGCGGAGGGCAGTGGAATGGGTTGGGGATCTGGTGTTGACGCGGGGTAGGTGACAAGGGGAGGAAGCGGCACGCGGCGAGACGTAGGAGACGGAGGGCGGCACCAGGAGCCCTCACAGCAGCGCACCTCGCACCGGCCCCTGCAGGCCCTGCACCCGCGGCCTCCATCCCTCGTCGTCCAGATTCTGCCCCCCGCCCGGCCTCGCCCCCCCCTGCCCTCCCCCCCCCGGCCGCTCCCCACCTTGAGCGCATACTTCTGGTGCGCCAGGCAGGAGCGCCAGAAGTCCCAGCCCCACAGCTTGCCCTCCGCCTCCTGCAGCTCCTGCGCGCTCAGCGGCGGAGTGACGGCCAGGATGGCCTCGTCAAGCTGCACGCTGTCGTGACCGATCAGGAGGACCTGGGGGTAGTTGGGGTGGGGCGTTGCGAGGGAGGGGCCAAAGGGGGGGAGCCGGGGGGTGGCATAACAAGCGTTTATGCGAGCCGGGGGGGGGAGGAGAAGAGGAGGTCGGGTGATGAGGTGATGGGGCGAGTGGTGGCGAGGAACCAGAACGAGGGTCCGGGGAGCCACGGGCCGCCTTGTCTGCCCACCTGCCTGCTTGTCGCAGGAGCGGTTCTCTTCTCTGACGGATCCTTGTGTTCACAACGCTGCGCCCGGGGTGGGCCGCGAGGGGGCGCCAGGGCCCCAGCCCCTCCCAGCCACAGCCACGGACGGGCTCCCCAGTGGATCTGCACTCCCCCCCAGAACTGCCTGTTCTACACGGCTTTCCTTTCGTGCACGGGTTTTCCTTGCACCCCCCTAGAACTGTGACCCCCCGCCCCCCTGTCATCGCCACCTGCTGCCCCCGCGTCTGCTCATCGCGACTTCCCCGGCACCCCGCAGCCCCCGCCCTGCGGTGCCCGGCCGTCACTCGGAAGTCCTCACGCATGCAAGTTTGGGCGCACGATCGAGTCCTTCCTCCACCTAGCACTACCTCGTCTACTGTGTCCCTCCACAGGTTTCCTCCCTACCGCACCCCCTCCACGTCCTGACCCACCCGCCCACCCACCCCTCCTCAGCTATGGCAACCTCCCTCGTGCAAGGGTGTTCCTCGCCACCCCCCTACCTCCGCTGTGGGCAGCTTGTCCAGCTCGTCCTTGTTGAGCGAGTCCACGTCCTTGTTGACCGAGTAGAGCCGGGTGGGCTTGATGCCGTCGGAGCAGCTGAGGGTGGCCAGGGGGGCGGGGGGGTTTGGGGGGGAGGGTATATGACATCCACGAATCCACGGGGGGGGGACATGGGAGGAGGGACAGCCATGAGAGGAGAAGGCTTGCAGAGGGATGTCGGGGTTGTTTGTACGGCCGTGGTGTACGGCCATGGCAACTGCGGTCATTAAGGGCTAACAAAAGGATGACGCGGATGACGTCACAAGGCGGCGATGAGCTCCCAAATCCCCCTGGATCACCACCGTGAAACCCGGGGGAACCCCGTGCTCGGCACCTTCCCCCCTTGCCCTCCGCTCCCCGCCTCACTCCAGCGGCCTGGCGCACGAGGCCACGATACGTTGTACGGCAGCCCGACCGTTACGGTTGTAGCGGATGTCGTCCAACAGGCTGGCGAACAGCGCGTCGGCCTGCCGGAAGACCTGGGGGGCAGGGAGGGGGGAGGGGGGCAGGGAGGAAGGGGGGAGGGGGGCAGGGAGGGGGGAGGGGGGCAGGGAGGGAGGAGGGGGGCAGGGAGGGGGGAGGATTATGACACCTTCGATGGAGCAAGCAATGCAAAGCTGAGGCAGTGTCCAGTCGCGTGCCAGCATGGGACGACGACCCAGTCTGTGACGTGAGGCCTGGCAACGAGGTACGACGTGAGCTCCCACCGCCCGCCTGCCCGCCCCCGCAAGCTCAGCAGACCCGCCCTCCCAACCACCACCCGAGCTAAGCCCTCGAGGCTCGCCGCCCTTTGCAGCCCCCCCCCCCCACGTCTTGCTCCTCCGCCGTCTCACCAGGGCGGCCAGCGCAGCCCACGTGGCAGCCAACACGCACCTCCGCACGGCGCTGCTCCCCGTCCGACTCCCGGCCCTAAGACCCCCCCTCCTCCCGGCTCGCTGCCTACTGCCCCCGCCCCCATACCTGGAGGTCTCCTCTCCCACCCCCCACCCAGTTTCGGACCACGTGGTGGCTACTGAGCCCTCCCTTCGTCTCCCCCCGTGGACCCTCCCGCCCCCCCCCACGGCGGCGCGGCTCAAGACGCGGGACGCTTCAAGCCCCGCTCTGCTGGCGTTCTACACCCATCTGGTAAACGTTTCCGACCCTGGCGCCAGGCTGCCCCGCAACGCCCGCCGTTTCCTTCGTCGTCCGCACTTCGCGTCGCTGCCATTCTGCCAAATACGTTCTCTTTTTCCTTTCTACAGCCCCAAGACACTGGCTCCACAGGTTTGCCGGTCGTCCATCCCATTGCTCCAGCATGCGCCCGCATCCTCGCTGCCCGACGACCATGCGCCCACTATCTTGTCGTTTATTTGTGTCACCGGTCTCACACCACCCCCCACCTGTGTGAGCAGCACTTGTTGCATGCGGCACTTAGCCCAGGTGGTGGTCTGGAAGAGGTAGCCCCAGTTGGTGAAGAGCTGCAGCGAGATGGGGTCGGAGCCCTGAGGGCGCTTGGTGATGGGGGGAAGCCTGCTCCAGGGGGGGGGGGAGAGACCCGGTTACACGACAAAGGAAGAACGGAGTGCAGAAACTGGCTTGCGAAAGGGGGGGCGCACGCGCGGGAAGAAGTTGTGTGTAGGTGGAGCGGAACAGGACACTGGGGATGTACGTCTACATTCCCGCCGGCAGGCACCAGGTTGCCCCCCCCCCTCTCCCCGCCGCCCCTGCTGCTGCCCGCGCTCCGGCGGCTGCGGCTGCTTGAGAGAGCGGGGTCAGCCTGCCCCCGTGCGGGTGCTGGACCCGGTAGCCTTCCTCCGCTGGCCGCGCTTCGCATCGGTGCGCCCAGACCAGCGCCACGCGGCTCGACCCCTCACCCCGCCTGACCAAAACCCCCCTTCCCCCCCGGCCTCCCTTCCCCCCCCCCGCCAAACACCCAACTGGAAGAAGTCGCCGCTGAATATGAGCTGCAGCCCCCCCGCCGGGTTCTGGTTGCCTCGGATCTCCCGCAGCTGTATCTCCAGAATCTGAAGGGGGGGCCGGCAGGGGGGTGGACAAGGGGAACGAGGGCAGGGGTAGCGGGGGGACAGGGCAGGCGGTCGGGGCTGCGACGGGGATGCTTCGGTCCGCAACGAGTTGTTTTGCTTGCCGGGCAGTGCTTCCTGGCTGGGTGACATCAGGCGGTTGGGGTTTGGGGGAGGCGGGCGCAAGAGGGGCGCCGTGATGCTGCGCAATGATGGGAGGTGGCGAGGGAACGGGCGGTCGAGCTTTGGCCCCCCCTCCCTGGTGTGCGCCCCCACGTCACCGGTGAGCCCCGGCCCGCCCCGGTCACCGGTCTACCCTCGCTGCCCACGTCCCCCCGCCCGCAGGGTGCACGGGTACGTGGTCATGCGGATGCGGCGAGGTGGAGGGGCCGGGGGGGGCCGGGTGGCGAGCTGACCCGGTTAGACGACATAGGGGGTTTCGAGGAAGACCCGTGGACGACACGTGGGGTGCCATCCTCACCATCCAGAACTCCCCGCTGGTCATGGAGGCCTCGTCCTGGAGGGAGGGGGGCGATTGGGGAGAGAGGAGGGGCAAGGTGAGGGACCCTGCCGGGGGGGGGGTGGCGGGCAGGTGGAAGCGAGGTGGCGCCGTCGCAGTGTCGCGAAGTGAAGCCGCAGGACGGCGCGAGGGCGGCGGGTACCCACATGTGCTCCCCCCACATGTGCCCCCCCCCCCGCATGTGCCCCCCACACATGTGCCCCCCCCCCACACGCCACATGAGCTCCAGCCCCACACCCATCCCTCACCCAAGTGGCCGCGGTCCCCAATGCGATGTGACCCGCCGTCCTCCGCTCTCCGCCCCTTCACCCCCCTTGCACCCACCAGTATGAGCACCTCGTAGGCCCGGATCCGGTCCTTGGTCTCCTTCTTGTACATGTTCTTGAAGTCCGTGTACTCGGTGGGGACCCCGCAGCCGAGGGCGCTGTGCAGCGTGGTGCCTGCGGGGGGGGTGGCGTGAAAACCGTTGACGCGGAAAAGACAGGATAGTTGGGGGGGGGAGAGATGGTTGGAGGCCCATGCTGGTGGGGCAGGTGGTGGGTCAGGGGAAAGGGGAGGGGGAGCGGAGCGGAGCGGAGAAACCCCTCCTGCAGGCGAAGATAAGTGGAGCGCCGGAGGTACGAGGGTGCGGCACAGAGCCCGCCGCGACTTCGACCACCTGCTGTGTCGCCTTAACAGGGGATCGACGGCCGCCCCTTCCAGCCGCACACATACTCGGCCGCTACTGGAGCTCAGCTGCCCGCCACCGTCTTTCTGGCTATCGGAGCGCTGCGCGGCCGCCGGCTACATACTGGGAATTATGGCTTCTCGCGCTAAGTCTCCTTCGCGGCTCAGCTCAGCATATTTAAAACACACTCGCCTGACGCGAGGGCGTGCTGTGCAGTCCAGCGCTGCTGTCCCTCCCCTCCCCCCCACCTGAGATCAATGCCCCAGCTATCCTAGCGGTGTCGTGTCCAACCCGGTCCTTATGCCACCACCAGCCCACCTGAGATCTCTGCCCGCCGTCTCCCCTGTCGTGTAACCGGGTCTTCTCGCCCCCCCACCTGAGATGTGTGTGGCCGCTATGCCGGTGGACGCGCACACGGCCACTCGCTGCCCGAAGTCCTGCAGGTAGCGCTGCCGGAGCTCCTCGATGATGCGGCTGAGGACGAAGGTCTTGCCTGCGGCCGGAGGGACGGGGGGGTGGACCGGGGGGTGGGGGGACGGGGGGGAGGCGGGACGGGGGGGCGGCGGGCGGGGTGCCGCGGGCAGGGGGCCGTACGGCAATGGGGTGAAGGATGGGAGGGGGGTGTCCTCACGCCCAAGCTAACACGCAGGGGGCATCCGCTCTCGAGCCAATGCACAATGCAAGCTACGATACTGCCACACAGCCGCCGCTTCCCTCCCGCTGGCTCTCTCATCTCAAGCCACTGCGCAACCCGTCTCCCCACCCCAGCAGCCAAGCCTCCTCCCGCCTCCCGCCCCCTGCAGCCCCCTCCCCCTCCCCCCCGGCGCACCCGTGCCCGCATTTCCGGTGAAGAAGATGTTGTCGCCGTTGCGAACCAGCTGCAGCACCCGCTCCTGCGAGGGGAGGGGGTTGAGAGGAAACCCGGAGGTCGGTCGAAGAGGAGGGGAAGGAGGGGAGGGCAGAAAGTGCGCGGGTGGGCGTTGCTCCTAGCGGGGGACAGGGGCTCCTAGGTTGCACAGGTTCGTCGGAGCGCGGTGCCTGTAATGCGGGGCTGCAGTACACATGGAAACAACATGTTGGGGCGGGGAGTGACGGAGCGGTCGGGAAACCCTGCCGTAATAATTGCACTGCCGGCTCCCAGACAAACCCACCCGCTGCAGCCCCCGCTCCCGTCCCGCCACCGCAGTCGGGCTGGCTGCTGGCTGGCGTCCAGCGGGCGGCGTTTGCTGTCTCTGCGCCAGGTCTCATGAAGAGCGCTCGTCCCCTCCCCCCGCGCAACCACATAGCCGCAGCCGCAGCCGCAGCCGCAGCCGCAGCCGCAGCCGCAGAGGCAATCGCGCCCCATCCGGTACCCCGCACGCGCACCCGCCTCCCCGCCCGTCCTCCCCACCGCGTACGACACCTCACCCTTGGGTCCTCGCGGCCGAGCCGTTGTCCGTCATAATCTCGCCGAGACCGTTCCAGTACGGGGCGTCGTACCGTGTCCTGCCCACCTCCCGGTCCACCCCGAGCACCCACCCAGGTCCGCACCGCACGTACGAGCTGCCCTTGCCACTGCACACGTACCGCCCCCCTTGCACCGTCCGCCTGTTATTGCATGCGAGATTGGGGCCGGCTGGCCCCCAGCCCCCCAGACCGTGCCCATCGCGCAGTTCTCCCTCCCCCCCCCGCCTCACCTGCTCCGGGGTGAGCTGCGGACTGGCTACCTCGTCCGCGTCAATCACCGTCACCGCCCTCGGCCCCACCCGGCTCCCGCCTCCGCCCCCCGCGGGCCCCCCTGCCGGGCTGCCTGCTGCTGCTCCTGCCGCGCTGCTGCCGCCCAGCACCGTAGCGCTCACGTGCGTCGTGGCGGCGCCGCGCTCGCCGTACGAGTCGCTGGCGTAGCTGGTGGCACCGCCGTACGACGCGCTTGGCCCGGTCTCTGGATTGCCCCGCTGCCACTGTGGCTGCTGCGGCTGCTGTTGCGTGTTGTGCTGCTGGTACTGCTGGTACTGCTGGTACTGCTGTTGCTGTTGATCCTGCTGCTGCGGGTGGCCCCAGGCGGGCTGCGGCGGGGGGGCGTACGGATTGAAGGGCGCGGCGCTGCCGTACGCGCCCTGGTAGCCGCCCTCACCCGCCTGCGGCTGCGGCGACGGCATTGGCTGCGAGCCGTACATGCCGTACTGTTGGTACTGCTGTTGTTGTTGCGGCTGCCCGGGGCCCGGGTGCGGCGGATGGGCCTGCCAGCCCCCGGCCCCGCCTCCGCTGCCACCTGCACGCCAGGCCTGCACCTGCGGCGGCTGGGAGCGCGCCCGGTCCTGTTGGTTCTGGAGCGCGTCGAGCTTGCGGTGCTGCGTCTCGGGGCTGTCGTCGGGGTAGACGAACATGCCGGTGTCCCCGCCGGGGGCTGCCGCCGCACCCCACAGCTGGGGCTGAGGATCCAGCCGCTGCCGCCTCGGTGCCTGGGCCACGTCGTCGTCATCGTCGCCGTCTGAGAGGCCAGATCCGATTGACTGGCCCGACGGCTGAGACTGCAGCTCGGTGGGAGGGCGAGGCGGCAGTGCCGTGGCTCCCGCTGCCGCCGATCGATCCATGCCGGCGGCCGCAGCGGTTGCGCGGGTAGCGGGGTGGCCGTTGGGGTGGCGGCTTCCGCCCTGGTCGTCATCGTCGTCGTCTTCATCTATGCTCAGGTCTACGAAAACAGGCGGCGCAATGCCGTTGGAGCTTCGCGGCAGAGGACCCGTGCGCCTGGCCGAGGCGGGGGCTGCAAGGCCGGCAGCCGCACCAGGCGAGGGAGTCCTGGCTTGTGGTAGGCTCGCTGACCGGCCGGCTGCTTCCAGTTCTCCTCCTGCGCTCTTGCGACGACTAAAAGATCCCGCCTGGTTCATGATGAGGACCTCAGGGGCTGGCACCTGTCCTATGTATTGCACATCATCGTCCTGGCTCAGCGACATCGGCTGATCAGCGACCATGGCTCCAACGGGTGAGTCTTTGGGCAACGCCTTCACTGACGCTGACAGAACCGCTTGGCGGACGGCGTCCGGCTCGACCTGGTAGGCATCTGTCAATGGACTCCTAGCTCGCTTCATGGCGAGACAAGAACCTTCGCGCCAAGCTCATCAGCCAATCATAACTCAAGATAAGCGCGTCATCCACAGCCGCGGCGGGATAAATCAGCTCAACGCAAAAGTTAGTTCTGCTTGCCAGAGAGAGTTCTCACAGCAAAATATATGGATAGTGTACCTATAATAAGCATGTGACACATTTGCGTTATACGCATGCTTGTATATGCAACTGGCTTCACGCTTCACGACCCGCCATTATGATGAAATGCGTGAAATGCGCGCTACTGAACACCCTTCCTTGCAATGTTTCCACAAGTGTTCATGACCTTTTGTTGTCTCAATGATTCATCACACCAACGCACGCACATGTGTCCACTGCTCGCTGCCTGTGCTATGCTGTCGAATGTACAGAGGTTGCGGCCTCGGCGCCTCGCAGCATTTTCTCACGTGTGGACAGCACACAGACCTTGCGATTTCTTTCAAATTAGTGCGATAGCCTAATGTGTGGCAATGGAGGGGAAGGGGAAGGGGCAACCAAAGGTGGCTTGCAACACCGCAATGTTGTCACGTTTGTGTTGGCCTGTCCTGTCGGCGCGCTTATGCTCCTGCAATGCGTTTCAGGAGCTGTATGCCTCAATTTGACCCATTAGGCTGTGGCCAACTGGTTGCAAACTGCAAAATCAAAGAGCGCGGCCTGCCCAGGAAGACGAGCCGTCACAGCCAGCCTGTTTGCCACTTCAGCATCGTTTATATGTGACCATCAAAGAAGGGGATGCGCGTGTGGCCGCTGACTGGGCAAACTTTGTAGCCCCGAGACCCTTAACAACCGACGCTACGACACAAGGTATTTTGGCGCACTGAGGACATTCTGTCGTCTTGTTACAAAACACTGAGGACATACGAATTGTGGCGTTCCCTGACAAGCTTCTTGCCTTGGCCAACCTTGAGTTGGTGACCGCGCGAAATTAGGGTTCTTGTCCGTTTCGCGAGAATCAATTTTGCGCCCTGCTGCAGCACCTCTTCGGATGAACTTCTAATATGACGATTTCTTCATCATCAGCTGTGGCATGGGCGACTCCGGGGGCCCTGCTTCCGGGCCAGGGCCCAGCTCTGCTCATGCCCAGCGCATTTCGCCGCGGCCTGCGGTTGCCGCGCAACACCTCCGCGCCGCCCTTGCGAGCACAGCGTGGCTGGTCACGAAAGCCCACTCGGCCCGGGCCCTTGCCTGTTGGAGGACGACAGTTCAACGCTGTGCCCCCTGAACGCGAGTCCTCGTCGGGAGAGCGCTCCGCTCCCCAATTCAAGGCTTGGGTGCACCACGAGCTTGGCGGTGGCATTCTGGAAACTATCCTGTCGCTTTTCTCGATCGCTTTTACTCTGGGCGGCATCGCGGTGGGTTCGCGCTCGAGGAATGCCGGCCATCTGACTCGGCCGAACCGACAGCTCGCGAGAAGCGTGTCCGGCAGCCCTCGTCTTCCCGCAAATGTCTTTCCTCGCTTTTTCCAGAAGAATGTTACATATCCAGTGGACGAAAGGCCCCTTACGACCCCGCTGTTGCGCACCACGATGTCTAGGCACGGCGAGTTATAACCCACCTCCCATTTGCATAAGCACGCCCGCACTGTACTGCTGCATTAACCAGTATTCCTGCTCGCCTCCTGAACACCACCGCAGCCAGATCTTCTGTCCGCTACCTCCCTCGCTCGGCCGTCTCGAGGAACCACCCGGTTCACTCACCTCCCGCCCCACTCCGCCAACCTTCTCCCCCACATCCTCACGTCCGCAATTAAGTCCCAATCCATCAATACTCTCTTAACGTAATTCCTTGCACCGCGCTGCCTTCCGTTCCGCAGGCCACCCTCTTGTTCCGGAGCGCCCAGGCTACCGGTGTGCTGCCCGTCGTGGGCTCCCGCCCCGGAGAGCCGCTGGAGCAGCAGGCGGCGGCGGCGGCAGTCCGCTGCGCCAGCGAGCGGCAGGAGGTGTACGGCAACCGTGCCTCCGCCGCGGCCGCGCGAAGCAAGCCATCGGCAGAGGTCGGCGAGGGACGGCTTGACAGGAGCCCAGCGTCGTTCGCAAGCCTGCCGTACGGCGCATCACCCGCGGATGACGCCTTCGACACGCCATGGACCAACCTTAGCCGGTGAGTGGGTGGTGGCGAGAGTGAGGAGGGCGGGGGGACCGGCGGGGAGGGGGGTGCAGGAGGGGACTAGGCGTGTTTGGCACCCACTTCGAGCCGCGAGAGTCGTGAGGGTGTGACACATTTCAGCGCCGTGTTGGATGGCGGCCTAGTACCACCCATGTATCACAGCCGATGAGGGCTGGTGGCGACGGGGCTCAGCCGCCCTGCCGCCCATCTTGCCAGAGTGCCTACGGGGTGCGCGCCAGGCCGTCACGGATGATGCGACCGAGTGGGGGGAGAGGGTGTGTGGCGGTACACGACATGGGTAGGATAGCTGGCGCATTGTCATCGGACCGAGTCGGGGTGGCTATCGTGTTGCTGTCTGCCGGCCTTATCTGCTGGGGCCCTTGCGGTTGCGCACAATGCTTCCCTTGCGTATGCTCTTACGTACTCGTGCTGTCCGTCGGTTGAGATGTATCTGTCGTCAGTTGAGATGTGCTACTGAGGTGAGACGTGCCTCGCAGTAACGAGCACAACCACTTCGCACCGTACACGCCCTACCTTCTTGTATGATCCTCCAACCCTAGACGCCAGCGTCTCGTCAACAACGAGTATCTTCGTGTGCACGGGCTTCCCTCGCAACGACAAGACGACGCCATTGCACTCTGATGGCGCCGTACGGGTTATTTTATATACCCCCCCGCCCCTGGGCGTGACAGGATTGGGTTTTTTTTGTGCCGGGCACACTGCTCTTTTCGTTCGCATTTACGGGCTGTTGATAGTTTTCTGGGCTGCTCTCCGCTTTAGCCATCGCCTCCGCTTCCATTGACTCCACTTTTGAATCATTGTTACGACCATCATGCACTTGTACGACTAGCGTCTCCTTCCAGCCGCCTTGCTTCGCTCACTAATGTAGTCGATTTCGTAGCGCCATTCTTTGGCTACCGTCAACGTTGCCTATCGCTTTTACACTGCGACTCAGCAGCGACTCCGCTCCGTCTCCGTGGCGCGCCTCTCCTCTGGACCACCTCCTTCCTCGCCCTGGGTTTCTCGGCCGTGGATTCGCGGGCCCCCCCCCTTGGGGCTATTATGTCTTTTTTTCCGGGGGTGTTTTGACTCACGGTTTCCCCCCCCCCCTCACCGCCTGCCCCCCTCCGCCCCGGCAGGTGGGCTGTGTGCTGCCTGCAGTACCAGGACGCGCTTGCGGAGCAGGCGGCAGAGGCGGCGGAGCAGGCGGTGGCGGGGCAGGCGGCAGAGGCGGCAGTGGCCGGCCAGGCGGCAGCCAAGCAGGCGGCAGCCAAGCAGGCGGCAGCTGCCACTACCGCCAGCACCCCCACCCCCCTTGCCGCCAGCAGCAGTGAGGGGCCGGCAGCCGAGGCGACGGAGGTCTCCGGCCCGCTGGCACACGTTGTTTCGGCCTCCGGTGCTGCTGCGGTGTCCCACACGAACAAGGACGTCAGGTGTGAGGGGGTCAGGTCTCGGAGAGGCAGGGCGGGGGTGGGGGAGAGGGTACTGGGTGCGCATCAGCGCGTCCCTTCGATTACATGTGGCCGTACGTTATGACTAGAACTACCGCTGTTGGCTTGACTCGTCCTGGCATGATGAGCCAACCCCAGTATTTGCGAACCCCCCTCTGCCCCGGCTCCCCACCAGGCGCCCTCCCGCGCTGCTCCGGGGCGGTCGTGCGGCCCTCCGGCTGGCAGCACAGGCGGTGGAGCTGCCGCTGCGGGTCGTGGTGCGTGCGGGAGGGGGAGGGGAAGGGGGGGAACCTGTGGAGACGGCGAAGTTACTAGCCGGGGGGTACTTGTGAGGAAAGCCCGTGTAACAGCCGGGGGAAGGGTATTGACGGTTATCACATTGGAGGGTTTTCATGTTTGCGCCAGGAGCCAGGAGCGGCCTGGAACCCTCCCTGGACCCCCCCCCTTACCGCAGTAGTGTCTGCGGCCTTGCACCCCCACCCCACCCCTACCCCACCCCTACCGAGGATTCTCTTATACCCTACCCCCTTATAACCCCCCTTTTTTGCCACCCCCCCTCCACCTCCAGGACTGGGCCCTCCAGGCGGACCAGCCGCCGCTCCCCCCTGCAGCGGTGTCGGTGTCCAGGTCCACTCCGGCGGCCAGGTGCGCCGCACCCCCGGGTCCACAGCAGCAGATGTGGACCAAGAGGGGCAGCAGATGGGAGTATTGCTGACCAGTAGAGGAGGCCATCGTTATGGGGGGAGGGAGGGAGGGTGCGCAGGGGACACTTGCAGCTTGCGTGTCATTGTCACGGTGCCGCGTGGGAGCAGCTAGGGGAGGAGGGGGGTGGACCCCGTGCAAGCCCCCACGACCTGCACCGACCGCCTGCCTACCCTGTCCTGGATGCGCGGCCTCCTGCCTACTCTACCCAGGAATCCACCCTCAGGGTTCACCTCCCCCCCCCACGCCCTCGATCCTCCCCTGTTTTACGTATGTCGTGTAACCGGTCATTATGCCACCCCCGGCCCCCCACGCGTTACCGGTTCTTTTATTGTAACACACACACCCCCGCCCTCCTTTCCACCCACGCAGCGTGCCCCCGGCCACACCGGTGGCGCAGGCGGAGGCGCTGCCCCCCGCCGCCGTCGCCCTGACCCCCCTGGACGTGTCTGCCGCCCTCACCGAGCAGATGGAGGACCTGCGAGCAGCGGCCGCACCCGAGGAGCCGCACCACCACCACCACCAGCAGCAGGAGGCAGCGGTGCCGGCAGCGGCGGTCCGGCCCGTCCAGGGAGGGCACGACACCGCCGCGGGTGTCAGGGGCGCCGCCGCCGACGACGACGACACGGTGGCGGCGCAGATGTCGATGTACGGCACGGGCACGGCGGCAGGCATGACTCCGCCGGTGCGTTGCTTCCGCTGGCTGACCGAAGAGGTTGGGGTCGGTGTCAGGACTGGGAGTGCTGGCGAGCCGGAGTACCAGCAGATCCAGATCTAGATTCCGCTGCATGGGGGCTTTCGCACTGGTATGAGTATTGATGAACATTGAGAAGGCTTCACTAGCCGCACCTCAAGCCGAACTTCCCGCACCCTTGCTAACGCGCCATGTTCACACCGCTGACCCGTGGGTCAGGCCGTCTCCCGCCTGCCCGGCGGCGCCACCACCGCTGTCTTCGCCCTGGCGCTGTCTTCCTGGCTGGCGGCCTGGGCGGTGGTGCTGCTGGGTGCGGCGGCGTCCCGGGCGCTGGGCCGCATCGCGGGGGGCAAGGCGGCGGACGCAGTGTCGGGTGAGATGAGGGCGCCAGGCGGGGGGGGAGAGAGTGGGGGGCAGACCCGGTGACGCGGGGGTTTGCAAAAGAGCCGGTTACTAGGCGAAGGAAGTGTAGGTGGTGCATAGGCTTCGGACACCCGGTCGCGTGCGCATGCGGGTGGACTTGGATTCACTGTCGGCCGGTAAAGGGAAGGGAAACAAAATAATGTGCGGTAGAGGGTGGAGCGTACAAGGGAGGGCCGGGGTGGTGGAGGGGGGCAGGGGGGAAGGTGGAGGGCCGCAACGGCGGCCAGCAGCGGGGCGGCTGTGGGGACATCAATTGCAGCAGCGGGGAAGCAGCGGGGGTGTACTGGGCGGCGTGATTGCGCGCATCGGGTTGTACCTGTGGAGCAGCCGCCCATTCGCGGCAGGGCAGCAGCAGGTCGCCGCTGTTGGCCGTCCGTCACCTCCTGCGAGCACCACCTGTGTCCGTCTGCTCCTGACCCTCGGGCGCAGTCGCAGTGCCCCCGGTCCTTGTTGCTAAGCGGCCCTGACCGACGCCCGCATCCCCCCTCCCCGCCCTTCCCCCGCCAACACACACACCAGGCCGCCGAGGGATGGGCCCCCGCGAGTACTTCGGCCCGTTTTATGGTGTCGTACAGCACATGTGCCCGGGCTACCCGTACACGTGCACTCCGCCGCCGCAGCTTCGGCCGCCCCTACCGGCCCCCAAGCCGCCAACGCAGGAGCCGATTGCCATGGCCAGCGCAGCTGACGCAGCACTGGCTGCCGCTGCTGCCGGAGACGCGCCGCCGCCACGTAAGGCCCTGCCTCAGGCGGCGGAGGCGGGGGCCCCCGCGACGGCCGCCGTTATCAGCACGACGGCCCCCGCTGCTGCCCCACCTGCACCGACGGCGGCTGACGGTGGCGGCATCGCAGCTCTCCCTCCCGTGGCGCCACCACCCGTCACGGCGGCGGCGCAATCCTCGGCCCTCGGCGATGCCGCGGCTGCCGTACCGCCACCGCCGCCACTGGCCGCCGGAGCCGGCATTGACCTTGACGACATGGCCAGCCTCATGCGCCTGATGCCGCCGCCGCCGTACCGCAACGGCTGGGCGGGCAGCGCCGCCGCCGCCGCCGGCCTTCGCCCCAACCCGCCAGTGCTCTCCGACCCCACCAGCCGCCCGGGTCTGACGCCCGCTGCCCTGGCCGCCGCCGCCACCTCGGCCCGTGCTACCCGCGGCCCCCCTCACCTCGACCTCGTGGCGCTGCTGCGGCTGGGTGACGCCGCCACCGCCGCTGCCGCCAAGCCGGCTGACGCCCCGACCCCTACCGCTGGTGCTGACACGGCCTCCGCGACTGGCGACGCCACCGCCGCCGGTTCCCACGACAGTGTCGTACAGCCAGGTCGGCCCGAGGAGGAGGCCGAGGAAGAGGAGCCCCGGGTGCCGGAGAGTGGCGCGGACAGGTGAGGGGCGGGGTGTGCCGGCAGCAGGTGCTGGTAGCTGCCTCATCAGTCCGTGCCGGCAGCCGCCGCCGTTGGAGTTGGGAGTTGCGACCTTGAGTGTGGCGGTGGGGGGGGGCTAGGTGGGGGGGGGGCTAGGTGGGGGGGGGGCTAGGTGGGAGGTAAAAGATAATCCGCGAATCCAAGGCCGACAAATTAAGGGCGTTGAAGGTGGTGGTCCAGACGAGATGAGAGGCGAGTAGACGGAGCGGATGCGCAGTTTGCTGAGGCTAGGGTTAGGGGGGCACCTGGCTGCGCGGTGAGGCGGCAGGCGGGGTGGGGTGGGCGCTGTGGGCGCCGTGGGTAGGAGCGGGGCACTCCAGGTACCTGCACGCCCCCTTCGCCTCCCTCCACCAGTCCCCCCACCCTCCCACGGCTGCTGTCCCTGCTGCTCGTCCAGCCCGCCGGCCGCCGCAGCTCAGCACGAGTTGACGTGGCGGCTGTGCGGTGACGTCAGCGAGGGCAGTGGCGAGAGTGCGCCAGTGCCGTACCCGTACGTCGCCAAGTCCAACCTGCGGGAGCCTGCCGCCGACCCCTCCGCCTCCGAGGGTGAGAACTGGCAGCTGGGCCCCGCGTGCGAGCTGGCAGTACCGCTGGCAGTACCGCTGGCAGTACCGCTGGCGGTGCCGGTGCCGCCGGCGCGGCCGCTGCCGCTGTCGGCGGCGGAGCTGGCGGCGCCGCCGCTGCATCAGGAGACGGCAGCGGCGCCGCTGGGTGCCGCCGCCGGCGCTCCAGCTGAGGGACCCCCCGCTTCCCCTGAGACAGGCGCAGCGCCCTCCCAGCCGCAGCCAGTGGCCCCCAGCCCCCCGGAGGCTAGTGAGGCTGCCGGCGCTGCTGCTGCTGGCACCGCCGTGGCCCTAGCAAAAGCACGATTTGTCCAGAGCACGATTTCAGTGCCCGGTGAGGAACGCGGAGGGGGGGAGAAAGGGGCCGCGTTGCTGGAGAGTGGAGTCGTGTAGGGACGCATATGGGGTGCGGTGGGTGGGTCCGTGAGGTACCCACCGCTGGCGCACCCGCACTGAGCACCGGCCCCCCTGTTGCCCAATGAGGCCACAACGGTATACGCCCAATACACGTTGCTCATACATGACTCCGGCTCTGCCCGCCGTACCTCCCTCCCCTGCCCCCCTCACAGGCCTGCACATCAGTACCACCATCAGCCAGCCGTCCACCGCACTCATCATCCAGTACAAGCCCTCCGCCGGGACACCTCGCGACGGCGCTCAACCGCCCGATGCCCATGATGGCCCCGACAACGGTAGCGGCAGCGGTGGTGGTGTCGACGCGGCCGCTTTGGGGGAGGCCGTCGTTGCTTCCGGAGCGAGGGAGGGGGCTCCGGAGCCGGGAGACGTGTCGTTGCATGACACGCTCGAGTCGCGCATCCGCTACTGCCGCCGCCTGCGCCGTCAGAGGGACCGCAGCCAGGGGCAGGAGGAGCGGGACGCAGTGGCGCGAGCGGCGGTGGAGCAGCAGCAGGAGGAGGGACCCGGCAGCGGTGGCAGCAGCTGCCTGCTGCCGGCGGTGGTTCATCCGCAGGAGCGGCGTATCGTCATGGCGGCGGCTGGGTCCTCGAAGGCAGTCCAGGGGGGGCCGCTGACGGCGCCGGCCGGAGGCGGTGGCGGCGAGGCTGCCGCTTCGCAGTCGCTCGTCCCTCCGGGGTCTCGCCACCGTGGCCCCATGACCCGCGGGTCCCTGCACAGCCAGACGGTTACCGTTACGATTGACGCAGACGTCAGCAGCGGCTTCAACACCGTGCAGGTGGACGTGACACCGGCGGCGGAGGAGGCGGCGCTGGCGGCACCTGCCGCCGCACTCGCCGGCAAGCCGCTGACGCTAGCGCTGGCTGCACCCTCGGTGCCGTCGGCGCTGCTGCCTGCCGCCCTCGGTGTCGCCGCCGCCATCACGGTGCGCGCCCTGGCACCAGCGCGGGAGAGCACCGCAGCTGAGGAGGAGCAAGAAGAGGGGGGCGGGGGCAGTGCGGAGGGTCGGTCAGCGCCGGAGGCGGCAGTGGAGGACGTGATGGCGGAGGCGCCGTCCGCGCCGGCAGTGGCGGAGGCGCCGGCAGTGGCGGAGGCGCCGGCAGTGGCGGAGGCGCCGGCAGTGGCGGAGGCGCCGGCGGTGGCGGAAGCGCCGGCAGTGGCGGAGTCGGCGCCACCCCAGCTCTCGGCGGTCGAGGACATGCAGGCGGAGGCTGCCGATGCGGCCCCGGGGCAGGATACTATGGCCGTGACCTGCGAGGTGGGCACGTGGTCGCTTGATTGGGCGGGAGGCAATCGCGTGTAGTACGACTGGAATGCGGCAACGGAGGTGGGGACCATGTCGGGAGGCGGGGGTCCCCCGCCAGTGCACCTCTGCGCCGTCACTGACCCGCACTGCGCACTCACACCCGCCAGGTCAAGACCGCCGCCGCCGCTGCGCCACCCCCTGCCGCTGTGTACGGCTACGAGGGAACCGCCGGTGTACGGCAGGGCAGGTGGGCCTTTTACACCGGCCAGTACAACGGGATGATTGCGTCCGAGCTGGAGCCGACCCAGGACGTCGCGGCACCTCCCGAGCCGCCGGCTGCTGCAGCCGCGGCCTCGGCACTCCTCCTTGCCGTCACGTCTCCCCCGGCAGCTGAGGACGGCCTGCCAGAGCCAGCTGAAGCCCCGGGCGCTACTGCCGCGGCTGCTGCTACGGGAGCCGAGGAGGAAGGGCGAGAGGCTGCAGTGGCCACGCCGGAAGACCTGATGGGCGATGACTTCTTCGCCCGCTTCACTGGGGTTCCGGAGCTTGACCGTTCCGTACTGGCGACAGGTGGCGTCGTACCCGGCGCTTGGGCTCCCGGCGGGCCCATCAAGATGGGACCCGGCAGCGACGGAATCACCTCGCAGCGGGCAGCGGTGGTGGCGGCGGCAGCCGCAGCGGCGGCGGCGGCCGCAGTCGCCGCCGCCGCCGCGGCGCCGCGCGGTCTCCCCCGCCGCCGCAGCTTCCGCACCCGGGCGGCGCTGCTGCGGCTGCACAGCGACGCCGCGAGGGCGGCGGCCGCTGCTGCGGCAAGAGCCGCGGGTGCCTCCGCGACGCTGTCTTTGTACGGCATGCGCGTCGACGACATGTTCCGCAGTTCGGAGGAGGGCGACGGCGCCGCCCCCCCCGCTGCGGCGGCGGGCGTTGCGGCGCCCCCCGCCGCCCCGGTGACGACGGCGGAGGTGGCGGACGAGGTTGTGACCTCCTCGCCCCCCGAGCACCGTGAGCTGGCTGCTGGTGTTCCGGGCCCCCTGGGCGGCCCTGCCGCAGCAACTCTCGCAGCGGCCATAGCGGCGGCTGCAGCCTTAAAGCGGGGCCCCGCCCCCAGCTGCGCACCCGTGGATCCCTCGCCGTACTCGCCGTACTTGCCGTACCACTTCATGCTGCAGGAGGACATTGCGGCCTTGGCGGCGCTGGCGGCGGCAGCCAGCGGCGCCGCCCCGGTGGCTGCCGAGGCACCCGCAGGCGCTGCCAGCTCCCCCGCAGGAGCCACTGTGGCGACACCGGCGGCGGCTGTGGTGGTTGGTGGTGGTGAGGGAGAGAAGGAGGAGGAGGGTCGGGACGACATGGAGACGCTGTCGGCGTTGATTGCCCTTACGGCGGCTGCGAACGGCGCAGCTTCGGCCCCGGGTGCGGCCCCGCCAGCTGCCTCGTGGCCTACAGAGGCACTGGCGGCGCCGACGGCGTCAGAGGAGGATGACCTGGAGGAGCTCTGGGTTCGGGCGGCACTGGCGGCGACTGCGTACGGCGCCGCCGCCACGCCGCCGAGCGAGCTGCTCGTCCCAACTGCGGCCCCTGCAGCACCCGCGCCCACGCAGGCCAACAACGCGTCAGACGGGGTCCGCGTTAGCCCGACGCCGACACGCTCGGAGATGCCGCTGGAGGCGTACGGCGCTGACGTCAGCGTTGTCGGCGGCGGCCTCTTTATGCCGCTGGCGTCCGCCGTCGCGACGTTCAATCTTCCGCGTGTCGCAGCTGCCGACGAGCCACCCGCCACTACAGCCGGTGGCGCCGTGGCGGCCGCCGCTGCCGCCCTGCCAGTTGCGCCGCCGCCGCCGATGTCGATGCCCCCTGCGACAGCGGCCGAGGTCGGGGAGGTGGTCCGCAAGGAGCAGCAGGCGGCGCCGGCGGAGGACCAGGTCGCACCCCCTGTCATCGCGCCCCCGGCGGCGGAGGCTCCACCGCTGCCCCCGCCAGCACTGACGCTGGCGGAAGAACTTGCCGAGCTGGATGCGTCTCTCTGGTGGGACGAGGAGGAGGAGGAGCAGCAGCAGCTGGTGGGTCCGCAGGCGGCAGCTCACTCGCCGACGTTGGATGTGGACACGGAGGTGCAGCGGGGGGGCGCAGTGCCGCAGCTGCACGCGGTGGCGCCGCCACTGGCGGAGGTGGTGGTTTCGGCGCCAGCTCCTGCTGCTGCAGCAGCTCAGGAGGCGCAGGCGGCGGGTGGTGGCGACGAGGCGGTGGACGAGGACCGCCTGGCGGATGAGGATGACCACCTGCTGGAGTGGCTGGCGGACATCTTCAGTGTGGACGAGGAGGAGGATGTGGGTCAGGGAGATGGCAATGGCACGGCGGCGCATGCTGCTGCTGTGGCAATGCCACACTCCGCGGCGGCTGCCGAGGTCGCCGTTCCCCCCGTTGCGGCGGAGACGGAGGTTGTGGCGGCGGAGGTGTCGCCGCTGGCGGCCGAGGTGCTCTCGGACGCCACGTCGGAGCCCACGCAGGCTGCCAGGATCCCAAGGGTGACGTACAGTGAGTACTTGTCGTACAGCGGGCCGCGGTCGGCACCGGCTGCGGGCGATGACGCCATCGCAGCGGCTGCCCTCACCGCCGCGGAGGCGCAGCAGGTGCAGGAGGCGGCCCTCTTGGACTCTTTCCTGCTGGGAGGGGGGTTCGCGGAGGGCGAGCCGGACGGCGGCGTTGCTGACGTGGACATCATCGCCGCCGCGTGGGCCGCGGAGGGCGAGGCGTCGCCCGCGGACGTGCTGGTGTCCGCAGCGGCCGCTTACCCACCCGAGGCTGCTGCTGCTGGCGGCAGCGACACGGCTGCCGGCGGAGGTGCCGCGGACGATGTGTCTGCGGCCCTGCAGGAGGTGATGGATTCTTTCTGGACCGAGTACAAGGAGGACGTGGGGGGGGACGTGGGCGCCAGGGAGGAGGACGCCGTGACGGACGGCGACACCACCGGTGGTGAGGAGCCCGATGTTGCCGTGTTCGGCTGGTGCACAGACGACGATGACGATGACGATGAAGGCGAGGACGTGTACGATGAGGACGAGAACGGCGACGACGTTACGCTGGATGTGGAGTCCGTCGCGGAGGCGCTGTGGAATGTGGACCCGACCGACGACGAGGATGACAGCGATGTGGACATCTTCGGGGCCCTGATTGACGACAGCGATGATGACGAGGCGGAGGACGGGGCTGAGGCCTGATGACGTGATGTAAGTGTACGATAAAGCCGACAGGAGGAATGGGACATGGCACAGCGCGCACACGCTGGCTGCGGGGAGGTGGGGAGTTGTAAAACCGTTTTACGCGACGGGGAGGGGGCATCCGCACGCATGTTGACCGCATCATTGAAGCTGTTGCTGCAAGGTGTTGGCGGCCACGTGGTTGGTAGTTGGTTGCCCGGCAGTCGCTCCGTGCGTATGTATTCTTTGCCCGACTCTATCATAGTGGTGCAGGTGGGGCCGGTGGGGCTGTCACGCACATATGGGTTGCGGACCCTGCCAGCAACGCTCCACCTGCACTACTGCCCGATGTGCGGGTTGCTAAGTAGGAGTAGATGGTATGTGCGTGTTTTGCCGTACACATTTGACGGGTTTTTCCTACGCCCCACATTTCGGGCCATGTATCATACATACTATGTACAACAATGCGACGCCCGCATGACTGCTTGTGCGGCGTGGCTTGCCCGGGACCGATGATGTTCTGAGGCCAACTAGGGACCCGCCACATCTGTAGAGGTTTGGTAGATTAATTGTCTTTGGGGTTCCTGTGTACTTTTCGTTCCGCGAAGACGGCGTCGCTAACTTAATTAGCGTCGCGAGTCCCACGCTCTGTATCATAGCAGGATTATGTTACTGCGTTCAGCCACTATCGCACGTTTGAGAGATGAGTGTTTTTCTGTAAAGGTCCCGAAGGAGTATGGTGTCCTCCAAGGGTCACGGGCCTCGCGGGTAGATTGCGTCCCTTCAGTATTTGAAAGTATCGAGGGTAGGAGATCTTAGGATAACAGGTAGAGACACAATGTGTTGAGGAGCCGAGCCGCTGCAGTCGCATCTTTTGTAAAAGCTTACTTCGCTCTATGCCGCTTCCTGGAAGGGATTCATATGGATATGAAGATTGTTGGCTGCAGCTAAAGGCAAGTTGTCACGTTTATTTCGCTTCTTCCTGGACGCATCGTCTCACTTTAGGACCCACTTTTTGCAAAATGTCCCGAGTTCGCAGAGACCCGAGGGTCGACGGCCAAGGTGGCCGCAATTTTTTTGCGTCCCCGCGCGGCATACCACCGTATATCGATTTATACATGCGTTCTACAGCGATGCAAGGAGTATATTGCACTTTCAGCTCGTGTGGGACGGACAAAAGGCCGCATGCGGCTGAGTCAGGGTGCTCCAGGAAGGGCAGCTCCGCCCCTTCCCCCGCGATCACACGTCGTGGGTCGTTTCTTGGCGCGAAGCGCAAGCAGAAGCCTTGCATTTAGCACGTCTATGGCCTGTCCAACTCTTCAGGCCACTGCTTAGAACCTCGTGGCAGTCGCAACCTGGGTCCACACCAGTTCAAGATGTCGGCGCGCCTGCTGAGCGCAGTGCTGGTGCTGCTGGCGGTTGCCACGGCCGGCGCAGCTCGAGACCCAGGTGAGGAAAGTAGTGTCGCTTGCGTCCGTGCAGCGGCTGCCTGGGGGTGGGGCTGTCCGTTCCGGAACTCCCTACGTCGCAGCGCACACTGCAGGAACCTGCTGCGCTGTGTCTCTGAAGCACTGCTCGGTCCTTTGCGCCTTGCGTCCCTTTCAGGCTCTGGGTCCAGGCAGCTGCTGCAGCAGGCTCCCTCCGGAGGGGCCGGTAGCGGTTCCTCCACGGCGGCCACCGCGCAGGCGATCGCTGAGGCCATTGCCGGGGGCAACACCACCGCGGCCGCCAACGCCATCGCGCAGGCCACTGCCCAGGTGCTTGGCACGTGTACTGGGCAGCTGCGAAAGCCACGCGTCCTGTGTGATCTGCGTTCCTTGTATTGCTTTCCTTTTATTGAGCCGAGACGTCGCAACCTGCCTCGCCACCAACACTCATCTCATCGACTCGCGTCCATATGGGGAAAACATATCTAGCCGCCGCACGAGTAGCCGCTGCACGAATAGCCGCTGCACGAATAGCCGCCGCACGAATAGCCGCCGCATGCGTACCGTAGCGGCATTGCTTTGACTTGATGGTGTTTATAGCACGTTGATTGCTGTCGACGCAACGGAAGCAGATAACCGCATTTAAGCGAACGAAGTGCGGTTCGACACGGCAGAGGTGACGGCGTGGTGGTAACGTACGTAGCTGGTGGGCGCGGTCCGTCCCATGGGTCGTTGGCTGTAGGGGCACACCCGCCTCGCCCCTTCTTGCCCTTCGCACACGCTGTTTGATTTCAACGGGGTTGCAACATCGCCCCAAGGCAGCTGCAGCGAGCTCTCGGGCGCGTTCTCCTGTGCTGCTGCTGGCCGCAGCAATAATGACACGGGCGTACAGCTGCCGAGTCGTCGACCACACACCCCAACTGTCTTTACCCTTTGCGATGCCCGCTCACCCTGATGCAGAACTGGCTTCGATGACCCCCGCCCCCGCGCCCCCTATCCCCCCCCCCCAGGGCAACACCCAGGCGCTCGCTGCCGCCCTGGCGCTGGCCTCCGCCACTGGTGACACGACCACCCTGGCTCAGGCGGTGGCCCAGGCGGTCACCCAGCAGGGCGCCAACGCGTCTGCAGTGGCGCAGGTGGGTCATGTGGGCGCCGGCAGGTGGGGCTGGGCGGCAGGTCGGGCTGGGCGGCAGGTCGGGCAGCGCATCGCGTAAAGCGCTTCTAAGGCTCGGAGCCCGGGGGAAATGGTGCAGCGTGCCACTACAAGTTTGGCTGGGTGGTGTGCGTGGTTCGGAGGGGTTAGTTGCGGACCAACGGTGGCGGTGTTGCCGCTGCGGCGCTGCAGACACGATGTCGCCTTGCTTGCGCGCTGGTCTCCCGCAACCTCGCAAACAAACCCCAACGGGCACAACATACGGGCAACGAGTAAAACACAGCCCTAAAACACAGCCCTGCCCATCCAGGCCCCCAGCCTCCTGACTCGCCCGCCCCCTTACGCGTTTCCCCCCTCTCGTGTGCTCTCCTTTCAACGTTCGTTTTTTGCTATGTGCTCCCTTTGTCGTGTCTAACGAGTTCCCTGCCAACCGCCGCCAACCCCCTTTCCCCCCCCTCCTACCCCCATCCGCCCCCTCCCGCTCCCTTGCTTTCGCCCCTATCTGCCCCACCAGGCGCTCGCGCTGGCGACCTCCGGTGCTGGACCCGCCCCCCCTGCTGGCCCGGTCCCCTCCGGGGTAAGTGGCGAAGCGCCTGCAACCCCCCCGCCTGCAACCCCCCCGCCTGCAACCCCCCCGCCTGCAACCCCCCCGCCGGCCTGCCTCCCGACACCACTTCCATCCCGACCTGCGGGCTGACGGCGCCCCGGGACCGCCACCGTTTCGACCCGCCCCCCCCCCCCCGCGACACATGACGAGCAGCTGCTGGCTAGCCGGTGCTCCCAGGTGCCCCGTCTAGCCTCCCTGATCCGCTGCTGCTGCTGCCGGGAGTGCTCTGTCTGCGACTCCGTGCATCCGCCCACCACCCTCCCTCTCGCTCCCTCGCCGCATGCAGGGTGCTCCCGCCCCCCCCGCGGCGCCGGCCAACGCTCAGGCCCTTGCGGACGCCGCCTCCCGCGGCGACACCAACACCATCGCCAACTCCGTGGCGCAGTCGTTCGGAGGTGCGCCACGGGGGAGGGAGGGCTCGGAGGGGGAAGTTAGGGGGAGTCCTGGAGACGGGCCGCGAGTACGGACGCTGGGCAATTTGGCTTGCTTCCCTGCCTTTCACGCCTTCCCTGGCATGTGATAAATCATGGAAGTAGAGGGCTCGAAAGTAGTGAAGTATCGCTCCCTTGTGTCAGTGTCGTCCACCACCCGGCCCCGGGCGCTGCCCTCCATCTACCCTACGCTGTGTGGCTGCAGGAAGCGTCACCGCCGTATCCCGCTCCAATGCTGCGGCGCTCAACGCTGCAGCGAACGCTAGCGCTCAGGCCGTTTCCGCCGCCGTCGCTCAGGTGTGCGGCGGCGGCAGTGCCACTGCGGCGGCGCAGTCTCTGGCCAACGCTGTCGCCACCGCCACAGCGAAGGCCTTTGCCAGCGCTGAGGCCAGTGTGACAGTCACCGGTAGGTGTCGGGCGGGGTGGTGGGCGAAGGGGGCGGCGGTACAAGTAAAAATCCGGGGTGGGTGAGAGGGGGGGGGGCAAGGGAGGGGGTCGTGGGGCGGGGGCGTGGCATTTGCGCTGCTGCTGAGCGCCACGTACGAGAGGTAGGGCAGTGCATTCCGGAGGGGAGGACGCACCTGTGGACTGCTGCTTGCTTGCCTGCCAGCCTCGATGGAAACCACCCGCGTCCTGCCTGCTGCCTGCTGTCTACCGGTATCGGAACCAACTGCATGTCTTGCAGCCAACTGCCGCACGCACGCGCCCCGTGCACCCCTCCTCTCATTGACGCAGGATCCGGCAGCGGCTGCGCCAACGCCGCCGCCGCCGCCACCGCCACCGCCACCGCTGTGGCTCGTGCGGTCGCCGACGCCTTCGCCTCCGCCAGCAGCGGCTGCGCGCAGGCCGTTGCGGCCGCCAGAGCGGAGGCGCTGCAGGAGAGCATCGCCACAGCCACAGCCACGGCGTCCGCCAGCGCTTGCTCAACCGGTAAGAGGGTGCAGCCGGCGGGGGGGTGGGGGGCCCGGGGAGGTGGCGGGGGGGTGGGGGGCCCGGGGAGGTGGCGGGGCGACTGAAAGCGGCTGAGAAGGGCAGTAAGAGGGGCGTGCACGGCGCGCGGCGGCGAACTTAAGGGGGCCGGGACTCGTTGGCCCGTAGCTGCGGTGCCATGGGGGCTGGGTACGGTGTTCGGAGAACGTCGTGCGATGTACGGAGGAAAGAAGAAGCTTTCGTCCTAGCTACCGGTATCAGTATCAGTAGCCGCTAAGACGCCGTCGTTGTATTTCCTCCCCAAAAGGGTAATTCGCCACCCCACAACTCTTGCGCCACACTCCGCCTGATCGCAGGTGGAACCGCCGCAGCCAGTAGCAACGCCGTCGCCGTCGCCGTCGCTAATGCCACCGCGTCTGCTTTCGCCCAGGCGCTCGCCGCCGTGAGCGGTCCCTGCGGTTGCCCCAAGGGGACAGGTCCCACCACTGGAACAACCCCTGTCAGCCCCAGCCCCAGTCCCAGCCCCAGTCCAAGTCCCAGTCCCAGTCCCAGCCCCAGCCCGTCGCCCTCTCCGAGCCCATCCCCCAGCCCAGCAGCGCCCAACGGTGTCCCCGGACCCTCGCCTCGCCCCTCTACCGGAGGTGGTGGCGGTGGCGGTGGCGGTGCTGGTGGCGGTGCTGGTGGCGGTGCTGGTGGCGGTGCCGGTGGCGGTGCTGGTGGCGGTGCTGGTGGCGGTGCTGGTGGTGGCGGGCCGGGTGCACCCCGGTGTACCGGCTGGACCAAATCGCTTTGCTGCGACCAGTGGGACAAGAAGGCAGCAACATGCAACTGCCTCGGGTAAGTTGGCGGTTGTCCAGTTGTCCATGGCAGCGGAGTGGTTAGCCGAGGTGTGAAGAAGACAGCGGAGCTGGATAGCGGGAGGCGTTGCGGAGCTTGCATGGGGGCGGGAGGGGGGGGGGGGCGCGCGAGAAGGCCCGCCGTTTACACCAAACCGGAGAAGGCGGAGAAAAAAGCCAAATGTTTCTCTAACCGCGCGTTTGGGTTGTATGCCGATGAAGTTGACTAACGACGTTTCGCGGAGCGGCCACGTGGTGACCCCGCTGGCGGTTTGAGCCTCAATGCACGCACCCAACAATCAAACAACCACGGCGCCCGGCTGTTCAGCGCCCGCCCTCACCACCATCCCTTGCGTCTGTAAGTGCCGAATAGTTGCCAACCCCGCCCCATGCCGCACCCTGCCTGTCCCCTCATGTACAACTCCTCACCACACGCAGGGGCCTGGGCTGCCGCTACAGCCTCGTGCAACAGAACCCCGCCGCCTGGAAGGACAAGTATTTTGGCGGCACCTGCACGTGTTAGTTAAGAGGCTAGGCACCAGGCCCTGCAGCAGGTGTTCGGAGCAGTGACGGCGGCGGTTCTGCCATGCTAGCTAGCTGGTGCCCATCACGGGTTTCTGCAGACCGAGTACGCAGGGGCAGGTGGCGGCGCGGGGTTTCAAATGCCGGCCGGTGGAGCACGCTGCTCGATGGAGGAGTTGCAGGGGTTATCCAAGCGAAGGGGTGTGGCGCGGAGACGGGTCCGTGGTGAGGTGCGTGGGGCGCAAGTGAAGGGCGGGGACCGGAGGCACTGGAGCTTCCACGCACAGCTCATGTGCGTGCCAGCAGCAGCAGCAGCAGCGCGCGGAGGGAGGGAGACAGGCATTCTTCTGCTGCTGTGCGTCCAACAATCCGTCCGTTCATCCATCTACATACCGTACTGACGTACATGCGCATGGACGTTCCTTGGAAACCGTGCATCGCTGTGTATGCTGAACTTCAGCGTGGACAACAAAGTTAATTGAAACACGATGCCGAGGAGCGATGGGTTCCATCCAGGCCGGGCCGGATTCTACGATTTGTTTTTGGTTATTGGCTTGCTATTGCGTAGTCCGCACAATGCGGCTACACCCGTTTTACATCTCGCGTCTCCGCTGCTCTGACGCGGGCCCAGCGAGCCAGTCACGCGATGGCGGCAAGCAAGGTTTTAATAGCTGGTGCTGGGGAGGCGAAGGCCACTTGTCAATGTTCGACGGTGGTGTAAGGAGCGGTAGCGTCGATTCTTACGTCTAGTTTGTGGATAGGCCTGCAGGCGTAGGACGCCCTACGTGTCGTTCATAAAGCACTGGTGGCCCCGGATCAAATGTGGGAGTCAGTTGTAAGTCGCCTCCCTCCCAACGCAGACAAGGTTTGGGCAACGTTTGGGACTACTCGCAATGTTTGTCGTCAGCAGAATAGGAATGGGGCATCCAGCAGTCCATCTAGAGGCGGGGGGGGGGGGGTGCCTCACGGGCATCTGCGCAGGCGAAAAGACAGCGCACAGTACATCGAGTACATCTTGGACGTAGCTGCGGCCTGCGGGCCCCCCGGCCCCATCCGCGCCGTCCACATGATCATATGATATGTTGTCTCTTGTCTTCTTTCAGCCACCCTCTCGCCCGTCAAATCACCGCAATGGTTGAAATGCTTCGCGGCTGCGGAAGGAAGCCCACGCATGTTGCATTCATTGCCTCTCAAGACTCAACCTGTTCAAAACGAACGCCAACAGCTCGACATGGTACGCAGCACAAAACGGTACTCAGCGCAACAGTCCCAACGATAGGAAATGCAGCTCTGCACTGTAACAGGACGCCTGCCTTGACGGGTGCGAACAGGGAACCAACCTGGTTTCCAAGGTCAGCAACCCGCTGATAACCAATTAGGAATAATAAAATGCTTCCTAATTGGTTATCACGGGCAATATGCAGGCAATGTCAGCTGCAAAATTTAAAATCCAATAGCAGCCCGGGCTGTGCGCTCGTTGCCTGCTTGAAGGCTGTGCACCACGGTCGCACGGTGCACCTTATCGTGAATTTTGACTTAAAAGGCAAAAACCTCACACGTCATCTGACAGCATTCAACATACCAGCTGCGAGCCACATGTGAACTTGGTCGCGCACACGTTGGAATAGGTTGCCTGGGTTCTCCTTACCCTGAGGCAGGGTAGCAGTGAGGCAATCAACACCACTGCCTGCTGCGCACCTCCCTCCCGCGCTGCGCCGGGGCCGTCATGAGGGCGCCCTCGTGGCAGGACAGGACAGCCGGACCGGGAACCACGGAGGGGGCAAGCGAAGAAAACCGAAGGGGCCGGCACTGACCGTGAGGAAGGCCCTGCGGGAAGCGCAGTGCGAAGGAGGACAGCGCTGCGTCCGTGAGCTGGTGCACCCACCAGCCCCGCCTGGTAGTGCTCCAATAGCGACAGGACCTGAGGGGGGCGCGACAGGAAACCCGTGGGTCGGCACTTAAAGTAAAAACGACCTCGCGGGAGGGGGAGCGCCAGGGTTACCGTACCAGGTGATGGTACTCCCTCCCTCGAGCACTGTACGAGTGCAGCTTGTTCGGACCGCCGCCAGCCCTACCGTGCACCCACCCACCCACCCCTACATGCACCGGGTGCGGCCCATCCAGGTCCGGTCCGGGGAACCTATAGCCATACCCTCTCTTCAACTCTCCGCCCCCACCAACCTCCCCCACCTTTCCACGTGACCTGCATGGCCGCCCACCTCTGTGGCCCCGTCGGAGCGGTCGCTGCACCGCGACACGGCCTGCAGCAGCTGCACCCAGACCGGTGGGGAGAGGCCGCCTTGCTCCTGCAGGGCGCGCGCTGGTCAGGTGGAATCAGGTGGGGTCAGGTGGGGTCAGGTGATGAGGGACGCGCCATGGGAGAAACGAAGATGCACCGGGACGACGCCCTGCCTGGAGCCACCACATGTCGTACCAACCGGTTTTCCCGCCACCCCATACACACGGGTCGGTCCCTGTACCGCACCGCACGGTGAAGCTTCGGGTCTCAGCGGTAGGGTCACACGCGCCTATCGATACCACTTCCTAAACCCCACCTGCCCCCTCCCAGGCCGCCCTTCGTAACTCCCTGCCGGGGGACAAAGCACTGCCATGCCAACACCTTCCCCTCCGACCGCCGCAGCCCCTGCCGCCGCCGCCACCCTCTCCACCCAAGCCTCCCCACCTTACCTCCCCCTATTGTGCCAGCACCGTCGACATGCACAAGGACCCCCCTCTCTGCCACGCGCTACCTCGCCTGCACCGACGCCTGCGCCGCCCCTGAGATGAGCGACCTCGTCACCGCCATCCTTCTCCTCGCCCTCCTCCGATCCACCATCTCTATCCTAGTCGCCACTGCTGTCTCCGCCTCCGCCGACCAGCCCCCACCAGTCTTGCCCTTTATCGTCTTCGTCATCAACCTCTACCCCACCATGCCGGTTAAGAAGCCCGCCACTGCGTCACCTTCACCCTCACCGCAGATCCCTAAAAACGCGGCGGTGATACCGTTACCCGCGTCTTCTCCGTCCGCGACTTCGGCACCCTCCTAGCCTCCACTAATCCTCGCCCTCGTCCAGCAGACCTGCGGCATCCTCGTGGGCATCTCCGCCGCCCCTAGTATCGCCAACCTCTTCATCGCATGCTTCGACTACCTGCGCGGGGGCATCCACCCTGACCTCGACCCCGTCACGCGCGCCGCCCCCGCCAACTCCCAGTTCTCCATCCTGCACCTTGATGTCCTCTACCTCCGAAATCCTCACGTCGCCTCCCTCCTATACACCACCAACACCCACCTGAGCCTCCACGGCATCTACACTCCAGCCCTCCGCGTCGAACCTCGCTCAGCACCATGCCCAATTCCACCACAACGAAATGCCCTTCCTGACCTCCTTCCTCTGCATCCCTACCGCCACGACTGGCTCCTGTTGCATCCTCACCCGAGGCCTGTACGAAAATACCGTGTTTTCATACCCGTCCGCCTCACCCGCTTCAGCCCCATGCACTCCAAAGTTAATGAGTCCTCCAAGCGCAACATATGCACCATCACTTTCACCGCCGCCTACAATGCGTGATCACCGACCCCCATGACTTCTACCTCGAGATTGCCCTGGTCCTCAACGCCCTCGTCGCCCAAGGCCACTCCAAATGCCAACTGGTCACCAAGTTCCACGAACTCGTCGCCGCTCTTTTGTGTCAAACGCGGCCACCCCTTCGCTGTTTTCCCCTCCTCCAGTTTCGTGCCCACCCTCCCCGTACCATACAGCTCTTCGGACGGAGGGTGTTAACCTCATGGCCTCTATCCGCCGGCACCTCTGCTGGTCCCACACCCCACAATGCCCCTCCTTAACCCCCCCCCTCGCCAGTACCGGGCCACCCCTCGCCAGCCCCAAAGCACTTCGTCGCCCTTCCTTACCCCCCCGCCAGCCCCAAAGCACATCCCACCCCGCCGGCGGACCTCACCTGGTAACTTCCGGCTTTCTCACGACGTCCGCAACTCTATGGTCGGTATTCGGGCGGGTCGGGACCGTGCCGCTCTCCCATCGCTCACCGCCTCCCCCAGTTCTCCAGCTAGCGCCCAAAACCGGTTCCGCGAAACGTTTCCTTGCGTCGCGCGGGGTCCTCGCTCCCTTTCGTCTCGCCGCAGGTTAGCCGCCGAAGGTCGACCTATGACCTTCGTCTTTCGTATCCTCAACCCAGTTCTCCAGCATGCATCTCAAAACGCCTGTGCTAAACGGTTTTTTCTGGCATCCACGGGTCTTCCTCGAAACCCCGCCGCAGCCAACGCCACCAACCCCCTCATCGGCCCCCTCACTTCATCGCCCGCTCCGCAGCAGCCAACGTCATCGCCGCCCCTTCCACTCCCCTTCCCTCCCGCTAGCTGCCGCCGCCACCCGCCGCCGCCGCCCTTCCCACCGCCGCCCACGAAGCATTCCCGCCCCACCCCGCTGCCGCCGCCATCAGCTCCAGTGCCGGCATGGGCGCGGCTCGGGGGGGGGGGTTGAGGCGTGCGTTGGGCTTGCAGTTCATCAGCGGGGAGGTCATCCGGGGGCAGCGAGGCGAGGAGCTCCGAGGGTTTGGGCGGGGAGGTCACGGCGGCATCGGGGGAAGTGCTGTCGCCGTCTGCCAGATTTCCTGGGGTTTATTTCAAAGAAGGAGTGAGAGCCCTGTCCAGCAGTTGTACGCTCCGCGCTGCTCTCGCTGGTGGCATGAAGGGG
Source organism: Yamagishiella unicocca (assembly GCA_003116995.1). Taxonomy (NCBI): domain Eukaryota; kingdom Viridiplantae; phylum Chlorophyta; class Chlorophyceae; order Chlamydomonadales; family Volvocaceae; genus Yamagishiella; species Yamagishiella unicocca. The sequence continues at coordinate 15,297 of BDSL01000185.1, read as the reverse complement.
CAAACAAGGTACGTAAAGAGAAATCGTCAATCGGTTATAAGGGAGGGACAATTATATAATCTGGCGATTCAAGGGCATATGATTGACGTGCCAGCAAGTGAGTTCTTGCGTCCTCAGGATTACTAAGTCGAGGGGTTAAGTTATAGGTGCTAGACAGCACACTGACGCATTCTTGCGGCCTTACCGTCAAGCCTGCGCAACAGGCTGCAACAGGGCGAAGCCGTCCCCCCCTGGGGCAGCAAGGACGCTGACCAGCCTAAAAATGTAGCCTAAATTAACAGAAGGGTTTACTTCGATGTGCTTGTGTGGCTCCTTGGAGCGTAGCAATTGCTTCTCGTTATTGCTTTGTACGGCGTATCGTTGCCTCTGTTGCACTTTTACCAAGACCTATGTTGGTATCCTGGCTACTGTATGCTTGTGGTAGCTCACGCTATCTCTTGTGACATGTTGTCGCATCTGCACCTTGGTTGTAAAAGTTCCGGTAGTTGCAATTTGCAAAGGGGCTAGACAACGACAGCAACTTGGATCGACATTGAGACCGTTACGCTGAAGTGGAGGTAAAAAAATGGTGGCGACCGCCAATCAACAGTCGCAGTAGGCCCAGAGAAGATGGAGAGGTCGCAAGCATGGAAGGCAAAGGCGTGTCAACGCAGCTTTCTTACGCGACGGCAGGGTCAACTGGAACTTTCGCGTCTCACTTCGGTCAGCGCATTTACTGGGTTACGAAGCTGACGACGCGCGACCTAAAGTCACATTGATTGCAGGTGAGGCCATCAGTGTCGTTGTTGGTAAAAAGCTGCACCCAATTATCTCTATATTATGATGTCTCCAACCGTATGGCGCACGCAGGCAAGATTTGGCGAAATATCCCGCTCTGCAGCACGTTGCACACGTACAACCTTAATCAACCTGGACGGCAATGTCTTCTGGCCCTATTGGATCTGTCAGTCCCTCGAGTATGTTCCTTGGCGCGCTGGACGACGAACTCCTACTTTAGGTAAATTTTGCGCTGCTCGTATTGTGGCTGGGGCGTCGCAAGGTCTTACTTAGCTAGATGCAATATAGTGGCGCATGACATGCAGCCTTCCCTGCAATAGGGTTCTTGTATGCCGGCGGGGACTCGTCCTCATTGTTTGGTCTCATGATGTCCCCGTCCTTGCTCCCCGCCTTTCTCCCGCGCCGAATAGATCTTCGGCAGCATATGGCTGTTGTCGGCAGTATCTGCGTGGATGACGACCCACTGCGGGCGGCTCCCTGCCGTACCTCCAGCCCGACATGTAGCTGGTGCCCTGCAATCCCTTCCTGGGGCGGCGCAGGTGCGGTGTCACAAGCAGCGGCGGCTGGGCGCAAATTGCGGAGTGCAGCAACAGCAGCATGCCTGTCGTACTCGTACGGTGCTTTACGTCTACTCGATGCACGTGGGGGGGCTAGATGCACGTGGCCGGGAAGGGCTGCCGTATGCAACCAAGGGACCCTAGTCGTGCGGTTGATGCCCTCAATGGGGTGGCATACGAGGATAGGCAGTGGTAGCACGTCTCGCGTTACGCGCCACCCCCACACCTACCTTGCCCAACCGCCACCTCGGTCCCCCCCTTGTCCTCCCTCCTCCACCCCCCCCTGGCGCACAGCAACTCGTGTGGCGGTGGGTATGTGTCCACTTCGGACACGAGCCGGTGGCGTCCATCCACATGCCGCTGTGGTGGAGCAATGAGCGGCCCTCCGCCGCGGACTACCACGCACGCGGCCTTCCAGGACACGTCACTCAGCGCGCGCAAGGTGCCCGGGGGCTGCAGCCGGCGGCGGGAGGCCCCGGGGTGCGTGAGAGGCATAGCACTGTGGGAAGGACGGGGGGCAGTACCAAGAATCCTACCCGACGATGCGGACCCTATCTGACGGCAGGTGGGTGCGGTTGTTATAGCCTCGTTACAGGACTCGCATGTGCCGGGCGCCAACATGTGTCCGGCACAGGTGCCAGGTGCCAGGTATTTACCCCGTCCTCGAGCAAGCCGGCGCTACCTTTTAACAATGCGCGGCTTCTGATCGTACCTGAACGGCGGCGCGCGTCAGCCGTTGCAGGGTAGTCTTCAGGACCCCGTATGGTTGTTTGGGGGGAGGAGGGGTGAAAAGGGCGGAACGCTGTATTGCATGCGGTCCTCAGCGCCTCCTCTTTCACCTGCGTGTGTCGGAGTCCATGTGAGGTGATTCTCCCCATGCTTCTCATTGCGGTCACATTCTGCACATAGTTGGCAGTAGATCTCACAGCTTGTCATCACCCGTTCCCAGCCCATACCTCTTCGGAGCCCACAGTCCCCCCTTGACCCCTGCCTCATTTCCCCCTGGACCCCTGCCTCAGTCCCCTCCGGACCCCTCCCTCAGTCCCCCCTGGACCCCTGCCTCAGTCCCCCCTGGACCCCTGCCTCAGTCCCCCCTTGACCCCTGCCTCAGTCCCCCCTGGAGCCCTGGCTCAGTCCCCCCGGACCCCTGGCTCAGTCCCCCCTGGACCCCTGGCTCAGTCCCCCCTGGACCCCTGCCTCAATCCCCCCGGACCCCCGCCTCAGCCCCCCTGGACCCCTGCATCAGTCCTCCCCCGGACCCCTGCCTCAGTCCCCCCTGGACCCCTGCCTCAGTCCCCCCTGGACCCCTGCCTCAGTCCCTTTGGCGGCGCGAGCGTATAGGGTGTACTGACACCCTCACCGCCCTGCCCCCTTAACACACGAAAGGCCTAGCGCCAGCGTAACATTATTATTATTATTATTATTTCCTCAGTTCCCCCTGGACCCCTGGCTCAGTCCCCCCCGGACCAATGCCTCAAATCCGCCGGGCCCCCGCCTCAGTCCCCCCCTGACCCCTGGCTCGGTCCCCCCTGGACCCCTGCCTCAGTCCCCCCAAACCCTGCCTCAGTACCCCCTGGACCCCTGCCTCAGTCCTCCCCCGGACCCCTGCCTCAGTCCCCCCTGGACCCCTGCCTCAGTCCCCCCGGATTCCCGCCTCAACCCCCCCCGACCCCTGCCCCAATTCCGCCGGGCCCCCGCCTCAGTCCCCGGACCCCTGCCTCAGTCCCCCCCGGACCCCTGCCTCAGATCCCCCTGGACCCCTGGCTCAGTCCCCCCCGGACCCCTGCCTCAGTCCTCCCCCGGAACCCTGCCTCAGTCCCCTCTGGACCTCCGCCTCATTTCTCCTTGAACCCCTGCCTCAGTCCCCCCCCGGACCCCCATCTTTGTCCTCCCCCGGACCCCTGCCTCAGTACCCCCTGGGCCCCTGCCTCAATCCCCCCGGGCCCCCGCCGCAGTCCCCGGAACCCTGCCCCATTTCTCTTTGAACCCCTGCCTCAGTCCCCCCCCGGGCCCCCGTCTTTGTCCTCCCCCGGACCCCTGCCTCAGTACCCCCCGGACCCCTGCCTCAGTCCCCCCGGACCCCTGCCTCAGTCCCCCCGGACCCCTGCCTCAGTCCCCCCTGGACCCCTGCCTCAGTCCCCCCTGGACCCCTGGCTCAGTCCCCCCCGGACCCCTGGCTCGGTCCCCCCGGACCCCCGCCTCAGCCCCCCTGGACCCCTGCATCAGTCCTCCCCCGGACCCCTGCCTCAATCCCCCCTGGACCCCTGCCTCAGTCCCCCCTGGACGCCTGCCTCAGTCCCTTCGGCGGCGCGAGCGTATAGGGTGTACTGACACCCTCACCGCCCTTCCCCCTTAACACACGCAAGGCCTAGCGCCAGCGTAACATTATTATTATTATTATTATTTCCTCAGTTCCCCCTGGACCCCTGGCTCAGTCCCCCCCGGACCAATGCCTCAAATCCGCCGGGCCCCCGCCTCAGTCCCCCCGTGACCCCTGGCTCGGTCCCCCCTGGACCCCTGCCTCAGTCCCCCCAAACCCCTGCCTCAGTACCCCCTGGACCCCTGCCTCAGGCCTCCCCCGGACCCCTGCCTCAGTCCCCTCTGGACCCCTGCCTCAGTCCCCCCGGATTCCCGCCTCAATTCCCCCCGACCCCTGCCCAAATCCCGCCGGGCCCCCGCCTCAGTCCCCTGACCCCTGCCTCAGTCCCCCCCGGACCCCTGCCTCAGATCCCCCTGGACCCCTGGCTCAGTCCCCCCCCGGACCCCTGCCTCAGTCCTCCCCCGGAACCCTGCCTCAGACCCCCCTGGACCTCCGCCTCATTTCTCCTTGAACCCCTGCCTCCGTCCCCCCCCGGAACCCCATCTTTGTCCTCCCCCGGACCCCTGCCTCAGTACCCCCTGGGCCCCTGCCTCAATCCCCCCGGGCCCCCGCCTCAGTCCCCGGACCCCTGCCTCAGTCCCCCCCGGACCCCTGCCTCAGCCCCCCCCTGGACCCTTGGCTCGGTCCCCCCTGGACCCCTGCCTCAGTCCTCCACCGGACCCCTGCCTCAGTATCCCCTGGACCCCTGCCTCAGTCCACCCTAGACCTCCGGCTGATTCCTCCTTGAACCCCTGCCTCAGTCCCCCCCTGGACCCCTGACTCGGTCCACCCTGGACCCCTGCCTCAGTCCCCCCAACCCCTGCCTCAGTACCCCCTGGACCCCTGCCTCCGTCCTCCCCCGGACCCCTGCCTCAGTCCCCCCTGGACCCCTGCCTCAGTCCCCCCGGACCCCCGCCTCAATCCCCCCCGGACCCCTGCCCCAATTCCGCCGATCCCCGCCTCAGTCCCCGGACCCCTTCCTCAGTCCCCCCGGGACCCCTGCCTCAGATCCCCCTGGACCCCGGGCTCGGTCCCCCCCGGACCCCTGCCTCAGTCCTCCACCGGACCCCTGCCTCAGTCCCCCCGGACCCCCGCCTCAATCCCCCCCGGACCCCTGCCCCAATTCCGCCGGGCCCCCGCCTCAGTCCCTGGACCCCTGGCTCGGTCCCCCCTGGACCCCTGCCTCAGTCCCCCCTGGACCCCTGCCTCAGTCCCCCCTGGAGCCCTGGCTCAGTCCCCCCCGGACCCCTGCCTCATTCCCCCCTGGACCCCTGCCTCAATCCCCCCGGACCCCCGCCTCAGCCCCCCTGGACCCCTTCATCAGTCCTCCCCCGGACCCCTGCCTCAGTCCCCCCTGGACCCCTGCCTCAGTCCCCCCTGGACGCCTGCCTCAGTCCCTTCGGCGGCGCGAGCGTATAGGGTGTACTGACACCCTCACCGCCCTGCCCCCTTAACACACGCAAGGCCTAGCGCCAGCGTAACATTATTATTATTATTATTTCCTCAGTTCCCCCTGGACCCCTGGCTCAGTCCCCCCCGGACCAATGCCTCAAATCCGCCGGGCCCCCGCCTCAGTCCCCCCCTGGACCCTTGGTTAGGTCCCCCCTGGACCCCTGCCTCAGTCCTCTTGCTGCCCGGGTATTGCCCACTGCCTGGTCCCGTTGGGACTGAACTCCGCCCGCTGGTCTCTGCCGCCGTACAGCCGTGTTTCAGGCTTCCAGACACATGCATCCAGCGCTATGACTGTCACTTGTCACCACCACACACGCACGGTGGGGTGGCGGGGTGCCGGACCGGTGCGGCCCACAGTGCTGTTACACGGCCCTTCCCGTGCCATACCACCTGCCGTACATCGGCATGTCCGCCTCCCCCGCAGGTACCTTGTTGACGGAGTGGAGCGGGAGATGGAGGTCACGTTGCAGCTGGACGGACGGGGCGGCGCGGCGGCCAACGTGTACCGCCTGCCGTACCAGCCACCGGCTCCGCCGGGTAGCAAGGGTCCTCCGGCGCCGCTGCAGATGCCGCCGCCTGTGACTCGGGCGGCAGCGGCCCAGGCGGCTCAGGTACGCCTTGGGGGTGGCCACACGCGGGGGGCCACACGCGGGGCGCCACGGGGGGGGGGGGTCGGCCACTGTGCGCAGCTGGACTGTTGCCGTTGCGGCTGGACTGTTGCCGTTGCGGCTGTGCCTTCCACCAGTCTCTGTCGTTCCCGCTGCCGCCGCTGCTGTCCCTCCCCCGGTTGCTGCTGTCAGGACTACATGACTGCTCGTGTGGCTCCGGTGCTGCGGGCCGTCCACACCAGCAGCCGGGTGGTGCGCCGACTGCACGAACACCACACCCAGGTGCGCGCCTCGTGCGTGAGTGCTGCAGCCGCACCCGGGGCCCGCGTGTGCTCCTCCGGTTCCCGCCCCGCACGCCATGTGGTCCCCGCCCCGCCCACCCATTCCCCGTTCCCCATGTTGTCGCCCAGCCTGCCTTGGGGTGGCCTCCCTGACCCCCGGGTCGCTGAGCTCCTTCCTTCCCCCCGGGTTTCCACGTTTTTCGTCCCTTTCCCATCAAGCAGGTAATCCTGCCCTCCTTGGGCTCCTCCGCGCCCGAGGTGTCCGCATGCGCCCACGGCCTGGCCATGGCTCTGCGGGCGGTGGAGGCCGCAGTGCTGTCGGTGATGCAGGCGCTGGTGGACATGTTTGTCATCCAGGTGCGCTTGTGGGGGCCGGGGGAAGGGGCAGTGATAGGAGCAAACAGAAACAGCGGAGGGCCGGCTCAGCTTCAGCTCGTGCTATGCCGTACCTTGCCATATATATATTTGTTTGTGGCACACATCCCGGGATCCGCCCCACGATGCCCTCCCAGGGGTAGACTGCCGTCCCAGGGGTAGACTGCCCTCGCGTTTTCCTTGGCTTCTTCGGGGCACAGCTCCTCGCGTGTGCGCGCCGCACCACCGCGTCCCCCCGCCACTCTGTTGCCGTCTTCGGCACTGCTGCGGCTCCAGCCACGCCGGTGGTCAGCACCCGGCGGCCCCCCCTCCCCAGGCTGAGAAAGTGCTCATGTACGAGCAGAAGCGCGCCGAGTTCCTGCCGCCCGGATGCCAGCTGGAGGCGGCACTCATCGACCGGCCCACGGACGCCTGCCTGCTGGTCGCGGCGATGTTTGAGGCGCTGGGCAGGGTGAGGAGGAGGGGCGACGCGGGAGGGTAGGGTGAGTAGGAGGGGAGCCGGGAAGGTTGAGGAGGAACTGGGGGCCGCGGGGGGTGGTGAGGAGGAGGGGGGGGCGCGCAGGCGTTGAGGAGGAAGGGGGGCCCGCGGGGGGTTGTATAAAAGAACCGGTAAGAACCGGTCGACTTGGGAAGTGTAGCGGTTGCATATCCTTCGGACATCTGGACGCACGCGCATGCTACTGGACTAGGGTGGCCGGCCTCAAACATGGTCGCAACGACGGTGGATGCAGTGAAAAATAGGAACGATTGGGCTAGATGGTGGAGTGCAAAGCAGAGAACTGGGATGGTGAACGGGGAAGCGATGTCGCGGGATGCCTTGCGGGCGGGTGACGGCCCAGCCCATCCCGGAGACCGATCGTTACCGGTTCTCTCTTGAAAAGGAGATACGTGACCGTACATTGGCGCGCGGCTGTCGCCGGCGCGTGGGTTGAACCGCGCCGCCTTACTAGGCCGCGGCGGCTAGACGAACGGCAACAAACGCGCGCGAGCGGTCGACAAACGAGCGCGCAGTTTAAACAGAGTGGTGGAGGGCTCACCTGGCCAGCGCGGATAGGGGGAACCGACGGCCAGCATCGCCGCGGGTGTGGGGGTGAAGGAGGAGTGGTGGGCGCGGGGAGAGAGCCGGGGGGGGGACCCAGCCGTCGGCCTGCAATCGGCCTGCACTTCGCCGCCAGTGCTACTGCAGTCGCCCGTTACAGCGCCGCCCCTTGAGGCGGGGGGTTACATAAAGGAACCGGTAACTCGACATGGAAGTGTAGCTGGTGCATAGCCTTCGGACACCTGGACGCGCGCGCAGGCTGCTGGACGTGGGGTGACGGCTGCAAAAACTGACTCGGCGACGGTGGGTGAAGAGGAGAAACAGAAACGAGTGCGCGATAGTGTGCAGCGCAAAGCAGAGAACCGGGATGGCGAATGGGGGAAGTGGCAATGCGGGATGCACCGAGGCCCGACTACGGTCCCTCCCAGCTCGGATACCGATCGTTACCTTGGAAAGAAGATACGTTACCGATTGGCGTGCGTCCGGTGCTGGCGCGTAGCTTGAACCGTTCGAGGCGGGGGGGGGGAACTCCAGGTGTGGGTGTGGTCGAGAGGAACCCCACTGGATGCTGCGCTACGCAACCGACTGGTAGCTGATGACTGGGGGCCCGCAGTGCAGCCATACACCCCGGTCGCTGCCAGCTGCCCTTACCGGGCCCTTGTCCTCCGAACGCGCCTCAACGCGCCACTCACACGGGCGCAGGCAGGCTTGCCCAGGCTTGTGGCCCCCATAGGCCCATCAGCCTCGCCGCCCTGCCACCGCAGCGTCGTGCCGTCCTCTAGTCCCTCAACCCTGCGCGCCGCCCCGTTCCCCGGCCCCAGGTCGGCCGTGAGACCCTGGATGGCAGCAACCTGACCTCCTTCCTGCTGGACACGGGATGTCGCATGCACGCGACGTTCCTCAACCACATGCAGCAGTTCGTGTACAACGCCGCGGGTGAGGGGCGGGACGGGCCGGAGGGGCAGCAGCCGGCGGGCGGAGCAAGGCAGCAGCTGGGGGCAGGTGCTCCCGAGACCACCCTCGCACGAGTGACGCACCTCCGGCCGTTGCAACCCGCCGTCAGCCGCCCTACCTTTGCGCCCTCGCCGTTCCGAGGCTCACATCCGCTGCTAACGTCCGCTGGCGCCCCGCTACCGCTGCCGGCCGCCTCAGGTGCGTTGCGGTGGCGCAACGACGTGGCGGCCTACTGCGAGGTGCTTCGCGGCTGGGGCCTGCCCGCCCTGGACAGCCGCATGGGCGCCGTGGGGGCGCTGGTGGGCATCCTGGTGGTGGAGCCGGACCAGCTGCTGCCGCTCATCAACGGGACGCTGCGGCTGGACCACAGGTAGGCAGTGGGCGTAGCGCGGCCGGGGAGAGCGGTACAAAGGGAGCGGTACGAAATGAGTGGTACGAAAGGAGCGGTACTGATGGAGCGATAGGCAAAGAAGTGGTACGCAGGAAGCGATGCGGCGGTAGCGGGGCCGCGAGCGGTACGGAGAGACCGGTGCGGAGAGAGCGGCACAAAGGAAACGGTACCGAGGGAGCGGGTGCGCGAGGCGGTGGTGAGCACCGAACGGCCAACGTTGTGTTGAGTGTCGTAGAGCGGAGCACATGTGAGGGGAGTGGATGGAGGCGAGGCAGCTAGGGGGGACCTAAAGGGGGGGGTCGGGGCGGAATGGCGCTGCGCAGCTAGATGGGGGGCGGTCCTGCAAGCCATCCGCAGGAACACACGGGCGACGGATGCACGGGCGCACGGCCTTGTCGACGGCTGCGTGCTCTGGTCCGGGTGTCCTGCTGTTCGTCTGGTCCTTGCAGGCGGCCACAGTTAGGCGGCGTTAGCCGTACGCTGCTGGCCCACCCGCAACGGGCCTCCCCTTACTCCGTCGCCCTCCCTGCCTGCCGTTGTTGCTGTTGCCCCCCGGAGCGCAGGGAGGCGATCAAATACGTGCGGCTGCGGCAGGACTTCCCGGCGGCGCGAGTGCAGGGCCGCTCGCTGCAGCAGGTGTTTGGGAGCGAGGACGCGGTGCCGGGACAGGGGGGCGCCCAGGGACTGCAGCGGCTGCCGCAGCCGGGCGGTGGGGCTGCGGGCGGGGGCCGCAAGTGACGCCGCCTGCGCTCGTCTGAAGATTTACCGATAACAGTAGCGGGTGCTCGAGGCGGCAGCGGGAGGTAGCAGGAGACGACATGCAGGTTCATGGGGCCGCCTGCGGCAGTCCGAGGCGGGGTGCGGTGGCGCCAGCAGCGCCGACAAGGCGATGGAGTGCGGTGTGTCGCCCTGGTCAACTGGCAGATCCCGCGGGTGGATTTGGGATGTACAGCGGCGGTTCCGGAGCTATGAGCTGACCGGCGTGTCGAAGCTACAATTTGCACGTGCACGGTACACGGCTTCCTGTATTACTTATGGAAAAATAAGACCTGAACTACTGCCAGCTGGCCCACGTTCCGCTTCGCGGAAACCCACTGTGCATTCCTGTCCGGGTCAGTAGGCTGTGAGGCTACTAGTGCCTCGCAGACGTGGTTGAGGAAAATACAGAAGTGACCGCCATTCAGTTGCTGCCGCCTGTCACATATATAGACGCAAGTACTTATGGTGCAGCACTGCATAGCAGCGTAGTTTCTGTGAGACGGTGCAGAGCTGGACGCACGGTTGTGTTTCGGCCAGTGTGTGTATTGGCCGGCCAGAACCCATTTATGGTAGGACGATATGAAGGAGGTATTTAGCGACATGGGCCGCTCTTCCCGTTCTGGGTTCGCCTCGGCTTGCTGACTCTGCAACTTCCAAAGATATTTACAAGAAAATTGATCAGCATGTCTATCGCCGTTTCAGGGCTCCCCAAAAGGCTCTTTTCAAGTTTGTTTTCGACAAGTTTGTATGCTCTAGATTTGTGGGGGTATGGCGTTTTGCCGGTGTTTTCCCAGTGTTGCAGATGTACGACAATTGTACGGCCTTTGTGAACACTACCTAAGAGGCGCAAAGCGCGCTCCCAGCATCTCGAGAAGCCCTTGGCTGCTCGCCTGCTACACCCAGCCTGCCCTGGTAAGGTGGTGGCTGAATGTGGTACCATCCATGCTGCAACAGCAGCCACTTACAGTCGAGTCCGTTGCCGAGGCGCATGTCCGGGCTGCAAAATTCAGCAGTCACAGATATGGGTGTTTATTTCTGAACACCTTGACACTTGGCCCGGAATTGTGTTTGCGCCCAACCCATCCCCCGCTACATCTGTTGCGTCTTAGAGTATGCCAGCTAGGATGGGAACATTGGTTTACGTCGGGGACCATGTACGAAGAAGTTCGGGTACCATTCGTTAAGTCGTGTTTGGCACCAAGACTAAGGCAGGCGGCTCCAGGAGCAATCAGATCCACGTTTCAACAACGTGTTCGCGCCCAACCCATCCGCCGCAGCATCTGTTGCGTCATAGAGCATGCCAGCTAGGGTGGGAAGGCGTCGGGGACGGCCTCGCCTAAATCGCGCCCCTCTTGGGCATAGGGCCCCCGTTGTGACAACCAACTATCGGATATCTTCTCCAAAGGGCCGTTGGTTGCTTCACTCTGTATGACAAACAAGGAGGCCTCGACTTGAGGACACAGGTTGCGCGTCCAAATCGTATTTTGTGCAGCATTTCGAAGCCAGTTCCCCATCGGGCCGCGACAGCCGGCAAAGTAAAGACACAGTGAAAACGTTATGGAATGCGATAATTTGATACAGTAGATACAGCCGCCGGGGAGCTTGAGTCGGGAGCATCTCAGGCCCGGGGGACCCCGCGGTGCCCAGCGGCGAGGACCGAGCGTTCCAAGTTCATACCTTCCCGTTACAGTTTCTCTGTGTCTTTACTTTGCCGGCTGTCGCGGCCCGGTTGTGAACTGGCTTCGCAATGCCGCACAAATTACGATATTTACACGCAACCTGTGTCCTCAAGTTGAGGCCTTTTAGTTTGTCAGAGTGAAGCAAACAGCGACCCTTTGGAGAAGATAAGCGGTCACAACGGCGGCCCTACGCCCAAGAGGGGCGCGATTTTGGCGAAGCCCGCGTCGGGGACCATGTACAGCCGAGGTTTGTTTTCACAACCCCGGGTAGAATCATATGAAGATCCTTTTGTGTAGACACTCTTCAAATTTTGCAAAGATCGTGATCTTGGGAATCGTTCTGTTGCAGTTATGGTGCTGTCGTGTCAGCAACGTCTGGGCCTTACGAGCTGACGCTTAACAGCTCACGAACACGCGATTAAATATGCAACCTGCCCTTTAGATGCAGTATATAAATCATAAACCACTAGCTTGCTGAGATTATAGGTATGAAATGAGTTGCGTTTCGGTTCTTGCAATCCTGAACAAAGAATCCTGCCTTGCTCAACACCTCCGATACAATACATTTCGAATCTTTTGTACAGTCGTTGGCCTCTCAAGACGCATTTGGCGGAAGGAGGTGCGTTCGTTCGGCGCATGCCGTCTTGCGATCCTGATACAGGGCCGCAGTAGCTACCTGGAATTGAGCCATGCTGTACTGGTCGGATAGTTATTCTATATCAGTTTTTAAAGCAGGGTTGCTTCATTGCCACCCGTCAGCAGCTGCTGTCGTTTGCATTTAAAGATGGGAAGGCCAAGACGGCCTGCGGCAGGCGCTAAATGGGCTTCGTTCCACTTACTTCTGCAGGTTTCAACATGACCTCTACGGCATGGCTGCCGTCCACCGTCTACAACGTACACGATGCTTGCTCCGTGGATCGGGAACTCAGTCGAGTGTCGAGTTCCTGAATTTTATCGCACCCTCTCGAGCACTTTACAACGTGCTGCTGTCCGATGCCCATCTGATAGGAGGTCCAATTGACAGCCGAGTAAGGTGAGCTTCGTTCAAGTCCTCGTTGCCGATGTCCTGTTTGCCCATGTGCCGTCTGTGAGGTTGAGGGTGCCGATCTTTTTCCCTTCTGGCAATGTGCGGTTTGTTCGCTTCTCCTTCAGCCTGCCTTGGTTGGCCTTTCCATAGTCTTCCCGTCCATGTAACCGTAATCCGTCCGATAGATTCCATTTTTTATTGCACTGCACCGCGGAAGCAGCCGCAGTTGACTCTTTCACCCTACATCCTAAATAAACCCTCCCTTCTCCTGCAGTTGAGCACTTGCAGCTGACGCTGTTGTACCCGTTGCGACCTTTTTGGCAGCTGGGTGCAGGGCGGCAGACAAAGTCGGCCTCTGCTCTATCTCTGCTAGCTGCCACCTCTTTCTCCATGTCCACATCCGCTGCCCTTAACTTATCCGCTCCTCCAGCCCCGCTGCCTCCCCCTTCCTTCAGCCAGCCCCTCCATCCCCGCTACACACCAGCCCCACCCGCTGCATCCCCCTTCTCCACCTCCTCTTTCCCCGTCATCTCTTCAACCACCACCACCGCCGCCGATCCCCACCGCCTCAACTACAGCTGGCGCCACCATTGCTTCCGCTGCTGCGTCCTCCTTCCACTTCCTTCTCTGCCGCTGCCACCACCACGTCCGTCTGCCACCACCACCATCACTGCTGGCCGCCGCCACTGCCTCCTTCCCAGCCGCCCCCGCCACCTACTGGCACCATAACCTCCACTGCCACCGCTGCTTTTTCATACCTTCCACCGCCGCCGCCGCCACCCACCGACATCAACAAACCCGACACCCCCTCCAACTTCTCCTCCTCCGATGCCACCACCTCCTCCCCTGCCACCACCGCCACGAGCACCTTCTGACACCACCGCAGCCGCCAGCCGCCAGCCTCAACCACCACCACCGCCTGAAGCTCCTCTGCTGCTGTGTCGACCCCCGCTGCCATCAACACCGTCACTGCTGATGCCCACCACCTCAAGCTCATCTGCCGCCACCGCAGCTTCCACTGCTGCCTTCTCCTCCCGCCTCCTTCTCGTCATCTGCTGCCACCATCACATCCGTCCGCCACTACCGCCATCACCACTGTGGCTGCCACCACCGCCTCCTCCCCCCCCTCCTCCACCGCCTCCTCCCCCCCTCCTCCACCGCCTCCTCCCCCCCCTCCTCCACCGCCTCCTCCCCCCCCTCCTCCACCGCCTCCACCCCTGCCGCCTCCCCCCCCCTTCTCCACCGCCGCCTCCACCCCTGCTGCCTCCTCCTCCCTCTCCCGTTGCTGCTGCCACCATCACATCCGTCCGCCACTACCGCATAATCACCGTGGCTGCCACCACCATCTCCTCCCCCTCCTCCCCCTCCTCCACCGCCTCCTCCCCCCTCCTCCTCCACCACCGCCTCCTCCCCCCCCTCCTCCCCAACTGCCCCCACCACCACCGCCGCCTCCCCAACTGCCCCCACCACCTACTGGCACCATAACCTCCACCACCGCCCCCTCATACCCTCCTCTGCCACCACCACCACCTACCGACACCACCAAACGTCCCCCGATGCTACTGCCTCCTCCTCCCCTGCCGCCACCGCCTCAAGCACCTACCGCTGACACCGCCAACATCGCCGCAGCCACCCGCCTCAACCACCACCGCCGCCTGAAGCGCCTCTGCTGCCGTGTCAACACCCACTGCCATCAACACCATCATCGCCAAAGCCCACCGCCTCAACCACATCAGCCGCCACCGCCACTTCCACTGCTGCCGCCTCCTCCTCCCTCTTATTTCTCTACCGCTGCTGCCACCACGTCCGTCCGCCACCACCGCCATCGCCGCCATGGCTGCCGCCACCTCCTCCCCAACTGCCCCCGCCACCTACTGGCGCCATAACCTCCACCGCAACCGCTGCTTCCTCATACCTTCCACTGCCACCACCACCACCTATCGACATCACCAAAGCCAACACCACCGCCAACTTCTCCTCCCCCGATGCCACCACCTCCTCCTCCCCTGCCTCCACCGCCACGAGCACCTACAGACGACACCACCATCACTGCAGCTGCCAGCCTCAACCACCTCCGCCGCCTGAAGCTCCTCTGCTGCCTTTGTCAACCCCCGCTGCCATCAACACCGTGCCGCCGATGCCCACCACCTCAAGCACATCTGCCGCCACTACTGCTTCCACTGCTGCCTTCTCCTCTCTCTTCCTTCTCTGCCGCTGCTGCCATCATGTCCGTCCACCACTGCTGCCATCACCGCCATGGCCGCCACCACTGCCTCCTTCCCAGCCGCCCCCGCCACCTTCTGTCACCATAACCTCCACCACTGCCGCTGCTTCCTCATACCTTCTGCTGCCACTGCCACCTACCGACATCACCAAACCCGACACCACCAACATCACCGCAGCCGCCAGCCTCAACCACCACCGACGCCTGAAGCTCCTCTGCTGCTGTGTCGACCCCCACGGCCATCAACACCGTCGCTGATGCCCACCGTCTCCCAAGCACATCTGCCGCCACTGCTGCTTCCACTGCAGCCTCCTCCTCCCTCTGACTTCTCTGCTGCTGCCACCACCACATCCGTCCACCACTACCGCCATCACCACTGTGGCTGCCACCACCGCCTCCTCCCCCCCCGCCTCCTCCACCGCCTCCTCCCCCCCCCTCCACCGCCTCCACCCTGCCTCCCCCCTCCTCCTCCATCCACCAACCCCCCTCCCCCCCCACCCCCCCACCCACCCACACCCACCCACACCCACCCACACCCACCCACACCCACCCACACCCACCCACACCCACCCACCCACCCCCCCCCCACCCCCACCCCCCCCCCACCCCCCCCCCCCCCCCCACCCCACCCACCCCCACCCACCCACCCACCACCCCCACCCATACACATCCACCCACCCCACCCACCATACACATCCACCCACCCATACACATCCACCCACCCATACACATCCACCCACCCATACACATCACCACCATCACATCACCCACCCATACACATCCACCCACCCATACACATACACATCCACCCACCA
>BDSL01000184.1:0-96855 GCA_003116995.1 Yamagishiella unicocca | reverse complement strand
GAGCGAGGGCTGTGACCCGAGCGAGGGCTGTGACCCGAGCGAGGGCTGTGACCCGAGCGAGGGCTGTGACCCGAGGCGGAGGGGGCTGTGACCCGAGCGAGGGCTGTGACCCGAGCGAGGGCTGTGACCGAGCGAGGCTGTGACCCGAGCTAGGGCTGTGACCCGAGCGAGGGCTGTGACCCGAGCGAGGGCTGTTTCCGCATAGTTCGTTGCTAGCTGCTGCTGCCCAACTAGGTGCCCACACCCTCCCATCCAAATGTACGGCGCTCTTGGTCCGCTTCGCGAAGGCCTAGGTCTTGTTCGCGGGCAGGTCGCTGTGCGGCGCATGTTTGCATGGCGAGCGTGCGAGTAGTGGGTGGGCGCGAAGGAGCATCGGAGGTGGGTGGGTGGCGTGAAAACCGTTGACGCGAAAAAGACAGGACAGTTGGCGCATGGGGGGTGGGGGGTGGGGGGTGGGGGTGGGGGGTGGGGGGATCCGTGGAGGCAGGGGGCTGGGGGGAGACCCGACCTTACAGCAGCGTGAAGGTCGTTGGTGCGTTTATGGGTGCCGCGGCAGGTGCTGGGTGGCGCACTCGCGTGCGTTTCCCGGACGAACGCCGTGCTGCTTGAAAGCGTGAATATAATTCATTTTTCCCCTGTGTAAGTGACGCAAATGGTTTTACACCGCGATGGCGGAGGTGTCATCGTGTCAAGGCCAAGGCTTGTTGATTGTGTCGTGCGCCGCGCCGTGATTCCCTGCCTGTCCATGTCATAAAAGCCGGTTCGGACGAAAATCGCAGGACCACATCATATATGCCTGTTGTGAAGCAGTCTTAACGCCACCAGTTATCCAGGTCTGGTTTCACCTCCCGGACGCCGCACTGACTTTCGGCTGACAGGCGGGAGGAGCTTTCACAGTACCTGCTTAGGCGGCCGCTATGGCTTTACCGAGCGCCAAGCAGAAATGCTATATTTGTTCGGATGAGGTCACGGACGCGGACTATCGGCGGTGCGTCAGCGGGCTTGGCACAATGGCGCGCTCTGCTGCGCCGGGGGCTAGCTTTCAATAGCGACCTGATTCTCCATGTATCCTAGTTGTCGCTGCTCAAGCCCCAGGATTGCGCTGCGTTGGTTCAGTGTGCACCCAATGAGCTTTTATTGGGGTCGTGTAAAGTGACCAAGCCACAGTTGATATCCCCTCTGTGTGTTCGCCAGATTATCTTGCCTTGGTGCCTAAGGGGTCCCACCTATGCCCTTCTTCATCTTGCAGAGAACTGACTTGCAGCTATACTGCTTGCCCGGGAAGCGATCATGCGTACCACGAAGAATGCATGAATGAATATTTGCGAAAGCAGAAGTTGCCGGTCGACCGGTTGGTAAGTTTGGGTGGGCGCGCTCAGGGTGCCAGATGGGAGGCGCGGCAAAGCCGACCGCATAGCGTCTACGATCTTCAGTGCGGACCATGTTTGTTCTGTACACTGGCTTCGAGTTGTTGTCCTGTCCTCAAGCCGGCATACCCTGCCGTCACGCCCAACTGGTAGAATGTCCACGTTGTTCGCGAGGCTTCTCGCTTGATTTCTTCATGCGAGCGTCCTTTCAGTTGTCCACGGCCGTGCCGTTGGTGTCCTTAGTGGTGCTGTGCGCCTCGTACCAAGCAAGAGGTGCTCCACCTTTTTGACACAAGCCCGTTCGTGCTCCCACGTTTGACTCTACCCGCGTCGCAGATTGGCTACTCCTGCCCTGCCCTGCTCGACAACGGCCGGCCATGCACTGGGCGTATCACGTCGACACATCACAGGCACCCTTTAAACCTAAAAAAGAAGCAGAAGCGCGTGGACGCGGCCGCCGCTGCTGCCGCTATGCCGAAGCCGAAGCAACAGGCACAGAAACCCAAGGATCCGAACCAGCTCTACGGCGCGGCGGCTGCCGTAGCTGCCATGCGACCAGCAGGCGACACAGTGGTGCGCCCAGCTGGAGTCACAAATCAGAATGGTAAGTATCGTACCCTATCGGGTGGGTGGGTGCAACATCACAGCGTCGGATGCAATGCCAGTGGGCTTCCCCCTGCCGCGTGCCTTCGTCCCACCCGCCGACCAGGAGAGGGCCTGTCTTATCCTTCCGCGTGAACTGCAGCGTTCGGGGCCCTAGGGTCAAGTCGCAGCTTGCTTTGCGATGACGAATTGCCGTGACCAATTTTGGGGGTCATTGGATGAGCCTTCAACCCGTCCCTGAGCGTCTCGCTTCCTCGTCGCTTGTCCTAAACGCCAACCG
This sequence comes from Yamagishiella unicocca, assembly GCA_003116995.1. Lineage (NCBI taxonomy): Eukaryota > Viridiplantae > Chlorophyta > Chlorophyceae > Chlamydomonadales > Volvocaceae > Yamagishiella > Yamagishiella unicocca. Next base: position 94,605 of record BDSL01000184.1, on the reverse strand, counting down.
AATTACACGGAAACATAATATTAGTTGTGAGCATACTATCGCCCGTGTGCTCTCTGTCGTCAGCGCGTGTGTCCTTGGACTGGACCTCTCTGCCTGTCCAGGTCTGCGGGTGAAACTGCGCGGCGTTCCCGCACCTGTTACGGCCGGTGGATGGCTACCGCTCTCTCATTTCGATGACATCCTTTCAAAAAAGCAACACGTGCACAATTTACTATTTCCTTAACTTCTCCGCTGCGTCCTGCCGTGTGCTGCTTTCCCTCCAGCAGTTGTTGTATCATCCCTACCTACCGTCAAGGCCCGAATCACCTTGGGTCCTGGAGCCAACTCTACGGGCCTAGGGCAGGCTGTCAGCAACAACTCATCCATGGCTCCGGAGCGCGTAGTACGACAACGTGTTATTCCCGGCTGGTCGGGCCCAAAGAAAGGGTCAAATTTGTCAACCCTGGAGCAGCAACGTGCACAAGTGGCGGCGCTCCGAGCGGAGGCGAAAGCTGCTGCGGGCCGGGGCGCGAAGGTCGTAGCGGGCAGCGCCGCTGGGAGCAGCTATGGCGGACCTTCCGCAGTGGCGAGTCCGGCGGCTTCTGGCAAGGAGGTTGCAGGTGGGGTGGGGTTGACGTGCGCGCAATTCTTTGTCGTACATCAGGGAAGACGAGACGGGGGGGGGCAAGGCGGGAGGTAAAAAAGGAATTGTACATCGGCGTTGGAAGGGATGGCCAAGGCGTTGGGGGCGCATTCGCGCTCCTGCCTTCCCGCGCTACACGATGAAGCACGTTGTTCCCGCTAGGGCGGGAAGTCGGGCGGGAAGTCGCGCCCGGAACTAAACCCCGGTAGCTGGGAGGGCATTCTGCATGACACTCAGTCCACCCTCCACCGCTGTTGCTCGTGTCGGCTCCTGGACCACCACAGGCCGTCTCGCCCGGCACCAGCTGAACGAAGACCAGGACGACAACGACAACACCTCTGACGCCGACTCAAACCTATTTGTCATGTGGACCAGGTACGTTGTTACGGTTGGGCGCAGGGGGGATGGGCGAGACGTGAGGTTCGCATGGGAGGTCGGATCGGGCGGGGCGCGGCGGGGCATCGATACGGAAATCGGTCCGCGTTGATCGCACATATCGTTTGCAAAGAATCCACGTGAGGTGCTTGCTGTCGGTGTTGTGTAGCATCATCCGGCAGCGTGCCCGTCGCAGAACGGCGCTTTTGTCGACGAGCTCGGATTTTGCGATTTCAGTCAAGTTCATGGACTTCCGTGTCGGCTTTTTTTTGTCGCAGGGATGGCGACAGCTCGGACTCGGTCGATGGGGGTGCCATCACCGAGCCGACAGAGCTTTTCCAACTCGGCCCGGCGGACTTCCCGGCCTTCCCGTCTGCTGGAGGCGGAATCACTTCCCGCACCGTCATTCCGGTCGGAGACACTTCGTCCGTCAAGAACAGCACCGAGCTGGAGCAGTTTGCTAGCAGTGCTGGTTCGCCCGCAGTGCCACAGCCCGCCACCCAAACTACAGCGAGTGACCCACTTGATGCCGCGGCTTCGGCCTCACGCACCGCGACACCCGATGACTTAGACCCAGTCGTCGCTTACTACCCCCTGTGCAAGACTGATGATGATGTCGTCGTGGTTCAGGACGAGTACGGCAACTGGTATCGACTGGAGGACCTGTACGGCCCGCATTCCGAGACGATTGAATGCGTGGATGAGTCTGGCGCCCTAATATCCTGCGCGGTGATTCGCCAGTCTCTCGCTGCGGCCCTACAGGCGCAGCATGAGCTGATGAAGGCGACGGATGGGAGCTATGCTGGCGGCGCGATGGACGTTGCGGTTTCGGAGCCGGCGACCCCTCCTGCGGCTTTGTACGACTTGGCTTTTGGTGCAGAGGCGGCGTTGTCGGACGGCCAGGGCGTCGCCCCAGAGCACGACTCCGGCGGTTGCGATCAGTACGCCGCGACGACGGCGCTGATGGACCCTCCTCCGGTGGCCGAGCCGGCTGAGGAGGAAGACCTGGGCGATCTCTTTGCGCTGTGCGTGGGTGGCTCCCCGGTCGTTGCTTCCGTTGTGGAAGCCGTGGACTTTGGAGGCGGCCAGGTACCGCCGGCGGCCCTGCCGCCATCATCTCGCGCACAAGAGGTGATTGTGGGTGTGTCGTACGACAACAATATGTACGGCGCACACGTGGCGCAGGCTGAAGCTCCTGCTGGATGCTTCAGCCTGGACCCGCCCGAAGGCGATGACGTCAGCAGCCTTCTGCAGCTGCTGTGCGTGTGATGCAACATGATTGGCACATTCAGGAGCGGCCGCGCTCGCGTGTTTTGTGCCGTGCTGTGGCTAGGAGGACGAGCACAGCGCCGTGCTTGTGGAGGTTTGAATGCTGGCGGGGTCTCTGCAGAGGCTGAAGGAGTGTCCGGTCACGGCGTCATGCGACAAAACAAGCTGCTGTGGCACGGATGAGGGTCCAGCAAGGTTGTTCGCTTCTTTGTGGAATTATCATTGGAAGGCACTGCGTGTCGTCGGCTGCCCTCTGGGCCCGTGCAATGCGCAGAAGCCTTCCGTAGGACAAGATCCCGCGGGTGATGCCGGTCTCGCCTTGAAGAGAGCGGCGAATTGGTTGGTTTGGGCGGTTGCGTCGGGCGTTGGTGGTTGACGTAATTGTGCCTGCTGGGGGCTCAGTCTAGCGGGCGCTGGGCTCGCCATTGCAGATGGTCTTCCATCTCCATGATATGTGGTGGCTTGAGCGCAGGCGCCGGCCCATGGGTCGACGTTGTACGCTGCCTCGGGGTGTTGCTGTCGCTTCTGTCCCGTGGGTCCACCCTGTGGCATCTTCTGTGCGTCGCGAAGCTTGGGGCCTGACGGAGTTGGTTCACCACTCTACGTTTGGTCTGAAGGCGTATGTGGCGTCTTATTGGGGTTTTGTGTATGGAATGTGGACGCCGCGAAGCTTGGGGTCTTGACGGAGTTGGTTCATCGCTCTACATTTGATCTGAAGGCGTATGTGGCTCCTTACTAGGATTATGGCATTGACTTGTGCTTGGTGAAGTCAGCGGCTTTGTAACAATGCCTACCCCGTCACCCGTCATCCCATTCCCTGGGCGCGCAGACCAGCATCCGACACTTGCCTGGCCATCCACACGAGCGTGACCTGTGCACAGGGGGGGGTCCGTTCAGGTTTTCCCTGGAGCATAGCAGTTCCGTTTCGGTCGTTACTTTTCGAGAAGCTTGGATGCGGGCTGGACGTGCTCCGTCCGGATTGTGTGCGGCGCTGTGGCTGCTGGGGTGAGTGGTTCTGGGGTCCGTAGACATCCGTTTGGGCCCTCTGCGGCAAGGACCTGTACGCATATGTCTCCCTCGGCGGCGATTCCGTAGGCGTTCTTTTCCGGACTCAAGTCGCAGGATCCGTCTTTGCTGCATGTGTGCAAGAGCGTTCTTTTGTTGGGTGCCGGCGCTGTGGCGGTAGCTTGCTGGTTGGGAGGTCTTCATGTGCATTGCCCCTAGCAGAAGCCCTGACCGTTGTCCTTGGTGTGAACCACACTTGGGTGTGTCGTCTGAAATGCAGCTTGGCTGGATGTGTCCCTCGCCAGATTAGCTACCCCGTGCACCTGTCTGCCCCCTCTCTCTCTCGACAGCTGTGGGCGCGGTCGACGATGCGCCCCTGACTTTCCCCGCATTGAGGACTAGGGTTTGTTGTAAGAGGTCCCTGTTGTTTTTGTAGTCATGATGTTACGGCTGCGGAGTGTCACACGTGCCATATGTCAGTCAGCTGCATTGTTGCTGCCGGGCCTATCTGGGCCCTGGGTAGCGTTTCGCTTACCGCAACCTTTCCTGTGTTGAGCATCGAACAACCCTATCGCTTGTGTTCATACACATTTCACCGACTGTCGTATTTGATCAAACAGGACGACAGGTCGGACAGGACGCACAGCTCCGACACCGCTTTTCGCGGCCCGTACATGTCCCTAACACATTGCCTATAAGTATTAAGCAGAGACCATAACTTCTATTTTCTAATACGTCAGGTCATAATCTTGTTTGCTGCTGGAAACGGTGTCTCGCGACATAATCTACAGTGTAAAATTTGGCGCGGCCTGCCTCTGCTTGCCTCAACGTTCTAGTATACTGTCGGTGCTGAAGCATCTTCCTTCAGATCGGTGAACAGTTGCTTACGGTCAGAGCCTCAGAGGAATGCAGGAGCCGCAGTGTCCAATCTGCAACGAGGTGGTGGAGCTTGACGACCATCACCGGTGAGATCAATATTATGGGCTGCCAGGTCGCATATTATGTGACGCTGGCTGCACAGGCCATCTTGCCCGGTTGGGCCCCCACGGTCCCGTTCTCTAATCCTCTTTCTTCACCAAGTCGCATTGATGCGCTTTATCTCTAGTGTGCCTGATAGCTTATGGAACTTCCCATTGTGCAACGGTGTTGCGCTCCCCATTCGCGCGCGCGACGGAAGCTTCTTACTGCCTTTGTTCCCATACGCTGAACTGCAGGGAGCTGGACTGCTCCTTTAAAGGATGTACGCAGCGAGTGTGCCACGAAAGGTGTATTGGCGTATATGTACGCAAGAACGGCCACGGCAAATCGGAACAGAAGGTAAGCGTTTTGCGCGCATTTTCAGGGGCCCACGAGACGCCACTAGCTCTTGTCTGCTTTGCCCCCTTGCCTCTACTCTTGTTGAAGTATGCGAAATTGCAACCTATTCTGACGCCGAGCTGAAATGATACCGAGCTTTCCAATCCGCTTCGCAAGTGGTTAATCCGGACCTTTCCTCCTGCGCAGACGGGATATCAGTGCCCTGCAACACTGGACAACGGTGGCCCCTGCCGTGGCACAATCAGGAAGACGCACATGAAAATCCCGACGAACGCCAAGAAGAAGGAACAGGCCTGCCAGACAGCCGTTATCGCGAACCAATTCGTGAACGCATCGCGAGCTCCCGCCCCAACCCCCGCCGTCAAGACCGTCAAGGACATGCAGGCCTCTGTGCGCGCCAAGCACACCAACGCGGCTCCGCTGATGCCTACGTCTGTCAACGTCATCCCGAACCGCAGTGTGGCGGTTCCCGCGTCCACCAACAAAATCAACGGGACCACATCAGCGGCTTCTGGACGTATGGTACAACCGCCCACGATTCCTGGCTTGTCTGATACCCAGGCGGGTGCGAGCGGATCCTCAAGACCGGCGGCGACAGGTCGTGCCAACAAGAAAGCCGAGCTCATTCACGTTGTAAAGGCGGCGCCAGCAGTGGCACGCGCCGCTGCGAACAACGACACTGCGACCCTGGCGGTTGCTACCGGCAACACGGCCGCCGAAGGTGAGCGATGACGACTCTGCACGCGCCGACTGTGGTGCGTGTGTGCTGCTATGTAGTGCTGGAAGGCATTGTTTCAGGTGGTGATCATTGGTCTAGCCAGCAGGTGCAGCTCGTAGGGTGCGTCGCGAGGAGGCACAGAGTATGGTCATGCTTGATTTCGCCCGCCGTGCGTGGAGGAGGGGGGGTTAGGATCATGCATTGTTCATGAGATGTTGGTTGTCCGGTTGACTGACATGGATGGCAATGCGCAAGCTTCAGGTTTTTGCGGAACCCTAAGTTAGCGTTGAGTCTGCCCACGCCCACGCACCCAGGATGTGTACCTTCGCATTGAGTCCGCTTTGAATCCGCCGCTGAAGGCCATTACTCGTCTGCGACATACAGTTGACCCAACCGCCGCGCGTTGTTCTGCTGCTGCATTTTCCCCACTTTGCTGTGTTTTCCAACTGCTGCGTTTTTTCGATTGCTGTTTTTTCCTGACTGCTGCGGTTTTCCCTGACTGCTGCGGTTTTCCCTGACTGCTGCGGTTTTTTTGCTACTGCCCAAACGTAGGAGACTTTGGAACCGGATGGCAGAAAGTCCGCGGCAAGAAGTCGCGCGTCCTAAACTGCCTTTTCGACGACAAGGCCTCACCGCCACTGACCATCAAGACCTCATCTCGTGGGCATGCAACCACATTGCCCGATGGGGAGTCGCCTGCCGCGTCATCGTTTGGTGGAGAGTCGTCTGCCTCGTCGTCGTTTGGTGGAGACTCGCCCGACACCCCATCGCTCAGTGGAGACTCGTCCGACAGCCCATCGCTCAGTGGAGACTCGCTCGACACCCCATCGCCTGGCGTTGTGTCGCAGTTCCTCTTCGACACCTCAGACGAGATGGATCCGATCATCAGGTTTGAGGGGGCGTTCACGTACGAGGGCAACGACGTCGTGTTTGTGATGGATCCGTATGGTGAATACAGGCCCATGACGGAAGTTTACGGCCCGTCGGCGGCACTAGTTGGTGTGCACGATCAGGCGGCGGGTACTGTCGAATGGGTTGTTGCAGTTCGCCAGTCATGCTGCGAATACTCCATGGCGGCTTGCCCGTCGGACGTGGCCCAACTGGTGCAGCAGGAGGCAATTGAGGAGGAAGGCGAGGAAGACCTGGAAGACCTCCTGGCGCTGTGCCTGGGTCACGTTGGGGCCTAACCTGCCAGAATCATGTCGTCGGATAAACACGTGTTGTGCTTGGAGCACACTACATGCGGTAGTAACAGCCGGTCGTGGTGATTGGGGGGCACGACTTGGGCGCGGAGCCAAGGACTCTGCGCATTTCGGGCTCTGTTGTGGGTAGCGCGTTTTGTGTGCGTTTTAAAGGTTACCGAAAGGGACACGTACACTGGGCGTTCGGCTGGCCATAACATTGTTACGGAACACCAGCAAGTCGTGACTGTTATTTGCTGCTACCAATGGCTTTGCGCCGCGGTAATGTTGCCTGGGCGCAACAATTTTGGAGATTCCTATGGAGATTCCTTTTTTTCTAACCCATTTTCAAAAATTGACGTTGTAAACCCAACGTCTCCTGAAGTCTCTGTTTTCTTAGATCGATTTGCAAGGCGCACGAACATCTAGGCAAAAGGAATTCCAGCGAGCCTGATCGACAGTAACAGCAATGTACTTGTTCCAGTGGGCCCCAGACCGAACGGCAGAACCATCCGACACATCGCCTGACACAGCAGGAGACGAGGGAGACAGAAACCCAGCCGCAACGCACCAATTGCAAACCGTCATGACACCAGCCAACGGTGCCGAGGCAAAAACAGCAGCAGCCAGCAGCACCCCAGTAGGAAACTGCGCTGTAGGGTCCTCTATCAGGAACCGACCACCACCATACCTTACTTGCAGACTGCAACCGGTGAGACAATGCGTCGCAGCCACGATCCAACCAGAACAACTGCCAGCCTGTCAAGCGACAGTGCGGCTTGCAGATCGAACCTTAGGACAAATAAACCAGGTACCGGTAGCAAGCTGGACGTTGGCTCCACAACAGCTCCACCACAATTAGCAGCGACGATACACCAACGGCCTGCTGCCAGATGCTCAGCTATAGCTATCTGTAACCGTTACAACAAAAGCTATCTACCGCCGCTCATAACGACTTTGGGTCCCAAACGCATGCCAGGCTAATGCCGTGGAAACTAATGCACACAATGGCCGAAAACAAATTAAAAAAGGAGGGCAAAAGAACTGACCAAACTGTGTCGCTGTAACCTCCAAACTTCCGAGCTCATCAGTAGAAAATCATTTCAGTAGTAGTAACTGTTGCAGTCGGCCCCAGACCAGAAGGTAGAGACATCGGGTGCATCGCCTGACACATCCTTCAGCGTCTGGCGATGTGCCCTGTGGCTCATCGACCTTTTGGTGTGGAGCTGCCACGGCCCCCATGGCATGTATGGACTCGTTGTCTATGTATGTACGGGTGTAACTAACGCTGTGCTCCTACCTATCTATGCATGTACCGCCGTTTGTTGCACTCGCCGTACGGTAGCAGTCCCACGCGTGGGACTGCTAGGGCGGGGAAGCCGCGGTTACTCCACCGTTACAGGACAACTAACCCTAAATACAGTTAGGACCGAGCGATCGCGGAGCTGCGCACTCATCAGCAGACGACATGCATGCGCATGCATGGCTGGGTAACCACCTATCTACCGTTGATGAAGCAGCGGATGACCGTGTCGGGGCAGGGGTAACGACCCCGAATGCTGATGAGGAACGACCCCGAATGCTGATGAGGAACGAAGCCATGAACGTCAGCCGTCATATGACGGCTGAACGGAACCATTCTTACTTATTCATCGCGCTCAGACACGCGTCCTGCTGCCCGCTTATCATACGACCTATGTACCCTCTCTCCCGGCGAGCGTCGCACGTGGGATTAGTTAACAGCTTGAAAGCCACGACCAGCACATTCGTCACATGCACTGTATACGTACGTACATACATTACCGAGTCCGGTGGCGCGAGCGTATAGGGTCTACTGACACCCTCACCGCCCCGCCCCCTTAACACACGCAAGGCCTAGCGCCAGCGTAACCTTATTACCATCCGTGCGTGCTTACTTAGCTTGCCGCAAGCAAGATGCGATAGCAGCAGGCTAGGCACGTAATAACGAACGAATGAAGGTAGGCGCTATGTATGTTTTGCACGCACGTATGCACTCTGCTAGCTAGCAGCTGCTTCCTATCCCGCGCGCGTTCCACTGCCTGCTAGGGCCTGCTGCACTCTGCTGCCTCATACATGTATGCGAGAGCCGTGCGCGACTTGTTACCATACGTGCCGGCTGCATGCCTGAACTATCTAGCTACCGGCTGCATGTATGTATGCGCGTACTTTGCTTGATTGGCCAGCGAATGATGAGCCGCTGCGTATTACCATACATAGTACGCCACGTTGTTGTAACGGTTACCGTGGGTTCCAGACCAAGCATTATTGTGACGTGCGTGACCACTCACGCACACATACACGGCACTCCTTCGCGGCCCAGCACAGCATCTATAAAACATACACGGCGTGCAGCAGGGCCCGGGTACGTAGGCAGGCCATCCACCAAGCAAGCAAGCAAACAACGAAACACTATCTATCCGCCGCTCATCCAGTGCATTACTCAGCATGTATGCTGTCGACTCCCCTAGCTACCTGCTGCTGCGTGCTGCGTGCGTGCGTGCCTCCGTCGTTCCTGCCGCCGTGCCCTAGCTACCTGCGTGCAGCAGCTAGCTATAGCTGCATGCAGCTAGCTATCCTACCTCCACCACGAGCAGCTCGATCGTCGCCCACCTACCGGTATACGTACGTGCGTGGGCGCGAGTACGTAGGCTTGGCGCTGCAAGCAACCGTAGGCATGCATTGCCTTGAGCGAGCCAACCTGGCGGAGCAGCAGTGCCTAATCAGGCGACGATGACACGCACAGACCCTGACCATGGCTCCGCCGCCCGTTCCCTGCCATGCCAGGCGTGACGAAATCGAGATTTAGCGTATACCTATCTGCCATCAGGCTGAAGGTGCGATCGATGCGACTATTGGCAACGGCTGCATTGATATGAATCGATCCAAGGGGACTTGCTGCTTATTTGGCGGGACACCATAATAAGGAAACCAAGGGGAGCGCTGGCATGAAGATGTCAAAACAGGCGGCCCACGCATAGGATATCATCGAATCATGTTGGTCCTGGGGATGTTGGGATTGTTGGGAGTCCAAGTCGTTCGCCACATCTGTATTTAATTATATGTTGTTTATGCTTTTACAGGAAACAACGCTCGCACAGTGTGTTGCGGAGATTTGCCGCGAATCTCAGCCGCGAAAGGCGGCACGTATATAGTCGGGGGGATAACTACCAAGAATGCAGCACCAAATACTTAGCAACACATATTTGAAGCAGTGGACCTGCGCCTTCCGTAAGGCCCCCCCATCGTACACAATAGTCAACCCCCAGCCTATAAATTATCGCAGGCTGGGGAATGACTATTGCATATTAACCATTGCGAATACCATATAATTGGAAATACAGTTTGTCCTCAGGGTCTCCGCGACAGTTGTTACAGACCAGCAGGTAGATTCAGACAAGCATGCTTGCGTGCGGGCTCTGCTGCGCGGCGATGGACAAGGGAGCCAATCACTGGTAAGTTTATCATTACTACTGCATCATCCTCATTTGGGGGCCCCGACCTGCGTTCGGGGATGACGTCCCGAGAGCTCCGCGCCACGGCGGAAGCGCTAGCTACCGGTATATGATAAGGAAGCGCTTGTGCAACGCATAAATAATGGACCGCGTTGATCCTGCATGATGTGCATTCTAGTTTCCGTTTCTCTTAACCATGTCGCTGCGTGCCTGCGCGAGACCCTGCGCGATGACGTGAGCTCCAAGCTGTTTCCTGTCGCGCGTTCATTTAAAATGTGCTTCCAACTCGCTGCGTCGCTCAGGGAGGCGGAGTGCTCAATTCGCGAGTGCCCGGGGACGCTTTACCACGAGGATTGCTTTGACGCCTTGGCTCTCGGCGCCCGCGGTCGCATCGACGCCAAGTTCAAGGTGACCTAATGCGGCAAACGCAGCGATGACCCCGCTCGCTCGCACCCATTTGTCCATTTGTGCCCTACCTGCCTCCGGGTATGAATTTCGCGGCCACCTGCAATTATTACCTGCGTGCATGGTCGGGGCTGCGATGCTTGCTTTCTCAGTCGGTACCCCACGTAAGGTGAATAGGTCCCACGTAAGCTGAATAGGTCATGATAGGTCGCATAGCAGCGTTGCCTGGGCACCCTGTCCGGAATGGTGCTTGGCATGATCGCGCGCCTTGCTTGGCACCGCCAGACAAACTAACCTAACGAAACCTACCTAACGAAACATCGATGGCTGGGCTGGGCACATACAGGCGATCGACGGACTTGCCTGCACCGCCACCTTGGATGACGGGACCCCGTGCCCCGGAATGATCAAGACGACCCACGAGGCGTTTCCAAAGGCTCTCCAGGGAGGGCGCCGGGACGACGCCAGCAGGCAGCCGTCGGCGGCGGGACGACGCAAGGCAGCCGGCGCCAGCGGCGAGTCCGTGTGGGCAAAACCCGCCGCCACGTCAGCGGCAGCGAGGAACGGCAACTGCTGGGCCTGGGGCACTGACGGCGACGTCATCTCCAGTGGCGTCATCTTCAGTGACGTCAGCCCGGTACGGCGCCCGGCAGTGGCCGTCAGCTACGCGGCCGCCGCCGCCAACGCGGCTTCCGCCGCTGCCAGCGGTGGCAGCAGCAGCAGCAACGACAGCAGCGCCAGCGGCCTGATGAACGGCCTGAGCGGCGTAATGAACAGCGGCAGCACTAGTAGCAGCAGCAGCGTCCTTCAGCAGTGCAGCCCTGAGGCTCCTGCCCCCGGCCAGCAGCAGCAGCAGCAGCTTACCTCCTGGAGCAACGTCCTGCGCGACACCCGCCGGCCTCAAGGGCCGCCTCCCCACCCAGGCGCCACCGCCGCCCCCAACAGGAGCGATGCGCTCCTACACGACGTCCCGGCCAAGCGCCCGTCATCGGACGTGACGTTGAGGGACTTCATCTTCGGGCTGGGCCTCGACAGGACTGCGAGCACAGGTGAGCGAGGCGCGAGGCGCTTTACTCTGTATGTTGTGTTAGTTTGTTCACCTGATGTTAGTTAGTTTGTTCACCTGATGTTAGTTAGTTTGTTCACCTGATGTTAGTTAGTTTGTTCACCTGATGTTAGTTAGTTTGTTCACCTGGCGGCGGGGGTTGCGTCTGTCGGCCCCGGCCTCGGGCCCGTCCCCCGCCGCCCGCTAGCCTGCATACGTTTCCTGACCTCGAACCGGCGCCGGCTGTCGAAATAGTAAGGCCCGGCTGTCGAAATAGTAAGGCCCGGCTGTCGAAATAGTAAGGCCCGGTTGTGTTGGGGGCAAGGGGCGGGTGCGTGCGCTGTGTGAAAGTGCGCTGACGGATGATAAGCATGGGGGCGACGATTAGTCTACCGCCTTGACGATTAGTCTACCGCCTTGACGATTAGTCTACCGCCTTGCATCAAAATACCACATGTGGGTTCATCTCACATCAGTGTTAACCGGCGTGGGTTGTTGTAGCGGCGTGGGTGTGGGTGTGGGTGTGGGTGTGGTACAGGTGCGTCGGACAGGTGCCCCCGGGGCCACTAACTCGGGCTGCAGCGCAACGCATGGAAGACCGGGCCTTATGCTGCTGGTGGCCGACGTACGGCGGCTTGCGACATACGCCTGCCCCCTCACGCCCTCCCTGCTAGCTGTTCCTACATCCTCCTTTTGCCCCGCCGCCCTTCCTTGCTTGCAGGGCTGTCCGGCGGCAAGGGCCCCGACCGGTCTGCTGCCTCCTGTCGGGTGATGAGGAGCGCCACCGCCGACGGCGAGTCCCATTCCAGCAGCAGCATCGCCGCCAGCGAGTACGACATTTCCGCCTCCCGCACCTCGTCTCCCCTCTCGGGATCTCCCTCCTCGCCGTTTGCCGACTCGTACATGCCGGATTGCGCTCCCAGCGCCGCCGCCACCCCGCCGGCGTCGTCGCCCCTCAAGCCGCCGGCTATGACGGCGCCGCGGACACCGACGGCGGCGCCAACAACGCCGGCGAAGCTGTTGACGCCGACGATGCCGTCTGCCCCGATGCTGATGCCGGCGACTTCAATGGAGCCGGCGACGCAGACTGCGCTGACGGCGTCGATGATAATGGCGCCGCAGATGGCGCCGTCGCCAATCAAAGCGACGACGCTGACGCCGTTGATGACGGCGGCACCGGTGCTTGCGATGATGCCAATGATGCCGACGCTGACAACGCCGAGAATGCTGACGGCGCCAACAATGCTGATGGTGCCGGCGCCGACAACACTGACGGCGCCGACACCGCTGCTGGTGAAGGCGCCGACAATGCTGCTGGTGCCGGCGCCGACAACGATGTCGGCGCCGACGGTGACGCCGGCGGCGATGCCGACACCGGCACCGGCCCAGCAGCAGTGGTACGTGCGCAACACGATTGCTCATTACGTCACTCCTCCCGGCGCCGGCCCAAAGAATCCAACCCCGCTGGAGGGCTCCCCCACAGCAGACCCGCAGCAGCAGCGCGTGCTCTTCTACGAGCCGCTCTTCACCTCCATCACCGATGGCGGTTGCGTTCCGTTGGAGCGCCTCCTCGTGCGTTGCGAGGAGAGCGGCACGTACGTCACCGTGGGCGAGGCGTACGGCAGCTGCGCAGCTGGCCTCCCGGCGGTGGTGGGTGTTAAGTTCGGCGGCGACGTTGCGGCGACCTACTTCTACTTGGAGGTGCTGACATCTCACGACCAGCGGCAGCAGCACCAGCTGCACCACCACCAGCACCGGCTGGCGCCTGCCTCCTCCAAGCCGTCGGCTCCGGCTGCGGCGGCGTGGTGGAAGGCGCAGCGGCTGCTGGCCGCTGCATAGGGCGGGCGGCGGTAACTGACGAGGACCGACCTTTGGGTCGCCCCCACGCACGGTCAGCGGTGCGTGACGAGAAGAAACAAAGGAAAAATATGTATGCTCGGTTAGGTGCTTCTGCAAGGATGTGAAGCTTGCGCCCCCATTTACGTGGCTTTCATTCGCTCGCGATACGTATATGTTTTATATATGTGCATTATTCATTTTTGGTCCCCCGTATCTCCCCCGGGCCGCGTCTGGGACTGCCCATGGTCCCATATGATGAGCTGCGCGCAGCCGCTCAGGAGCCATCGTATTGATTGATGATATTGTTTTTGAGAACCAGCAGGCGGGATCTGTGTGCGGCGAGGTCGGCGAAGATTGATTGTCGGGCGGTGCACGCAACAGCAGCGTGATGACGAGCAGCAGCGGGCGCACGTGATTGCGAGGAGGACGTGAAGACGACGTGCGAATCGAAGAACGACGGATGGATGGATGGACGCTGAAGGTCGAACCCTTTGTAAGATATAGACGTTTTGTCGGTTATTGGTTGGTTAATTAGTCGTTCGGCTGGTTATTGCGCGCACGCGTGCCGTGCGTGTAAGTTCTTTTGGCTGGGTTCGTTGGTTCGTTGGCATGCACATACACGTACTTCGTGTATGTACGCTCGCTCGCAGCAGCAGGGCTGTTACAACGTAGCGCGGTTGTGTCGGTACCTGTCGTCAGGTGCGTGTGTGGTACGTAATTATAGGTGGCGTGCATTCTATCCACCCGCAAACCACGTATGGGTGCGATTGTAAACAACAAGTTTCAATGCTAGTAGTTTACACGCCACTCGCCCGGAGCGAGGCCGGTTTAAGTCATCGCTGGGTTGGGGCGTCAGCGCACGTCAGCGCACGTGCGCACACTGGAACGGCCCTAGGGGTGTGTGGAAGGCGGCGGAAGGGAAAAGGCCGTGATGATATAATTGCTGGGCTAGAGAAAAAAGGCGCGGCGGAAAGCAAGGCGGAAATGTAGCTATCACGCATGCGCTGGCCTTACTTGCTTGGCGCAGCGCAAATTGCAAGTCAATAATGCCGCGCATTTGTAAACAAAATCGAACACGTAGCGGCGGGCACCGAGCCAGGCCGACGGCATCAGGCAGGCGTCCGGAGGTAGGGTGGATCAGGGTGGATAGGGCGGCAGGCTGCGGTCGATGATGACAGCAGCCACATACTGCCAGCCCTGCCTCCCGCGCAATCCGCGTACGCTAGTAGGTTGCTGGTCGCCCCCGTTTCGCTGGGCATGACACATGCATACATAATTATTTCCTTTTCTCGACGCATGGTAATGTTGAAACTTGAAAGGGAAACTTACAGCCGGCACGAACGCCATACTACATCTTATTGTTTTACATCATTTTATTCTGTTCCGTGGACCGTACCATCGCACGTTCTCCTGCCGTTTCCTGAGAACTGTCTTCCGTCCCTTTACCAGGCATGGAGGCGGTATGTCTCAGGACCAGGTGCGCGCGACCTGCACCTCGCTTGTGTCCGCTGGCCCTCCTGGGGCCCACCAGACCACCTCAGGCCCATGCAGTCCTGGCAAAGGGGCAGCAGCCAGCAAGGCAGCCAGGCACCACTGCGTTCCGCTGCTGCCGCCCCTCACCCCTTCAGGACGACGTGCTGGCCGGGGCGGGTTACGGGGGGGTTGCGAGGAAGACCCGTGGTGTCCCGTGGATGTGAGGAAAACCGCTTAGAACAGATGTTTCTAGGGGGTTGGGGGTACAGAAAATAACCGGGCCGGGGGGGTTATAATAATAGAACCGGTAACGCGGGGGGGGGGCACCGGTTCAGGATGGCTGGGCTTGCGAAGAGGGCCCCCAAGGAAGGGGGGCAAGGAAGACGGCGCTGCAAGGAAACCCCGCGGACGCCCAGCAGTCCTTACTTCGCGGCGCATCAAGCTGTCGTACAGTCGTACAAGCACCGCTGCGAGCTGGCCCCGTCCTCGATGTGCGACCACACCGCAACACGGGGGGCAGCAGAGGGTACGGCACAGCAGAGGGTACGGCACAGCAGAGAGCGCCCCTCGATGTGCGACCACACCGCAACAGGGGGGGCAGCAGAGGGTACGGCACAGCAGAAAGCGCCCATCGATGTGCGACCACACCGCAACAGGGGGGGCAGCAGAGGGTACGGCACAGCAGAGAGCGCCCATCGATGTTCATCCAATAGTTGTTGGCAGTTCCTTGTTGGGAAGACATTAAAGCACGCCACAAACTAACTACTGATGACACAGACGATACTTTGGTGTGAAACACTCGCGCGGTGCAGGACTCAGCTCCTGTTAGCTGGGCGCACTGTCGGGGTGCTAGCAGCACACCAGCACCTCCTCCACCTCCGAAGCAGACGCGCGCGCCAGCGCCGCCGCCGGCTTCGGAGCGGCGGCGCTGGCGACTTCGGAGCGGCTGTGCTGGCGGCTTCGGAGCGGCGGCGCTGGTGGCTTCACAGCTGCGGTGCTGCCGGCCTTGCCCTCCCGCCTGTCACCCTGCCCCCGCCCCCCCCCCCTCACGCCACTGGCTCTCGGGCTAGTCCCTCGTCAATCAGGGTAACTGAGACGACGCCGTGTGAGACTGCCACGCGCTGCCCGCCGTACATGGTCCCGTGCATCCTGCCGTACGTGTCGCCGCTGGCGAAACACCTAGTGGCGCGGCGGCGCGGCGACGGAGGGGGGAGGGGGGATACAATAAAAGAACCGGTGACGCGACTGGGGAAATGTGGTTGGTGCATAGGGGGGAGGGGGGAAACACATGAGGCGTTGCGGTGGGCGGCGGGGGATGGAGGCGTCAATGCACGGGATGCACACATGGCACGTGCTCCAGAGATCCAGAGCACCACGGGTGTGTTTCCGTTGGCTTCCGTTGTTTTGCAACACTGTAATGAGGCCCGCCTGGGGCTGTGCCAAAGTGCCTGAGGATGCTCTGGGATGGGGATCATGTGGAAGGCGTGGCTGCGGGCGCCGGGGGCTCCAGAGCACGGGTTTTACACCGCGGGTTTTCGGGGTGACAGGGCTCCGGAGCACGTGTATCACAGGTTTTGGTTTGGCGGCACATGGGCTCGTGTCTGGACATGGCAGTAAGTAAGCCATGGCTTCATTCTACGAGGAAGGTACGCGGCAAAGTTGTCTCGCCACGGACGTAAGAAATGCACAACAAACTCGAACCAACCGAGGGGGGATGTAGGCTAGCCTCTTTATGTCTTTAAGATGTATCGACCGCTAGGTCGCTGTAGGTCGCATCCGAGGCTAGGATTGTGTACGTGTAGATGGCGGGGATGTATGCCAAAAGCGTTTTATAAGCGCGCGATTGCACTGAAGAACGGTTGCAATTAGGTGTACCTTTAACGCTCTGAAGAATGCATGCTGTCCATGGCGCGTCCTGAGGTGGGCCATGCATCAGTAGAGCGCTACGTACCTGACTACGCTTACCTAAGGCCCAAAACGCGAACACAAGACACGGACACCTTAAGTCCGGGTAGGTCGTTGTACCTCGATCGCGTTGCGCCTATGTGGAGATGGAGTGTGGTAGAAAGTGGCACATCGTTCAATTCTGTGCAGCGTAATCGCCGCTGCAAAGATACCTGCACGATATTTGTGCGGCGGTTTGAAAGCCAAAAATGGAATCGTTAGTTGCGACAGCCAATCAGCCGCCTACAGGTACCGCAAGTAATACAGATTAATTGCTTCAGCGTGCTGGCTGAACTGCTGGGCTTTCATAGGGGCATATTTGTGTACGATACTGCATGACCTTTTCCCTTTTTAGTTTTCGCCGAGACGCATGCAAAAGTATTCCTCGTTTTCTATTTGTTCTGCACATGTGCGCCAAGTTAACATAACTAGAGGATTCCGACTGCTGCCAGACGGCCGGCATTTGGCTCCGCTTTGGCACGGAGCGCCTTTCCAAGCCAAAGACCTGAAGCAAAGAGTCGTTAATTACATTCCCTCGAGATTCCTGGTCAGTAGGGCCCTGCGAGGGTCTGCAGTCTCAGCCTGGGCCCCGGGCGTAGCCAGCCTCCAAAGAGCAGCAGTCTGCATGAGTACTCCCAGCGCGACGGCTGCAAGGACGAAGTTATGGATCGACACCGATGCCGGAGTGGACGACGCCATCGCCATTGCGGTGGCCTTGTCCCAGCCGACTGTTGAGGTGGTTGGCATCTCTGTGGTGCGAGGGAACGTGGTGAGTCAGATTCTTGAAGCGGAGCGGGGAAGGGAAAGGTCAACCCCAGGTACGAGTGGTGGGGGAGGCACAGATATGAGAGGAAGCTGTTGGGGGGAAGGGGAGGCGGTGCGGCCGGCAGGGAAAGGTGCGGTGGCGGTGGCGGTGGCGGAGGTGGAGGAAGGAGAGGAGCCTCGAGGGGATACGCGAGCGCACAGGCAATGAGGGTATCGGAGCGGCGTACGTCAGACGAGGAGGCCGGCAGAGCGGCAGGCAGCGGCGGCGCAATGAAGGTTTGGGGGTGGCCGACTGGTGAAATGTGTTATTTTATTGCAAAGCCGAAGGGTATGTGCATTGGTGTTGCTAGAACATCATTCGCAGTTGTTACTTGTTAGGCCAGCTGGTGGTGCTTGGTGTGGGTGCGACTTTCCCGCACCGACGCTGTGGGGTGCGGTACAACACACGGTGCGGTGGTGGACATTGTGCGAGTAGCTCGAAGCTACAGGGAGGGGCATCATCATGGTACGATTGGGGGAGGGGGATCACGATACACTTCCCCCCCCCCGAAAACGCCCCTCTGCACATACACACCGCACATCTTTCTTTCTTAAACACGCATCCCCCCTCCCCTGCGGCTCCCAAGCTCCCAACCAGTCCCCCCTCGCCACCCCGAGCCGTCCAACTCAATTCTCCCCCCCCCCATCTCCCCCCACCCCCCGGATGGATGGATGCTGACTGTACGACAGGACGTAGCCCAGGGGCTAGTCAATGTGGCGCGAGTGCTGCTGGCCTGCCGCCCCGCCGCCGAGCCGCCAGCCGACAAGAGCGGCGAGCAGACCGCAGCCTCGGACGTCGTTGGCGGCGATAAGGCCCCGGTGGTGCCAGCGGCCTTCATCGTTGGCGGCGTGCCGTTGTACGGCGGTGCCGATGCTCCGCTGATCCCCCCGGCCCAGCCGCTCTCCGACTACTACGGCAGGTGCGGAGGGAGTGGCGTAGAAACCGTTGACGCGAAAAGGATAGGAGGGGGTTAAGTATAAGAGGGGCCTGCTGTGGCTGGTGCATAGGCTTCGGAGGAGGGAGGAAGGAAGGGAGGGGTGGCGAGAAGACCCGGTGACACGACATGGGAGGCGAACGTACCTAATGTACCACCACCGAAGTGAAGACAAGCGTCATCGCCGAAGATTTCTACTAGAGCTGGCATGGGTTACAGAAAAGGACCGGTTACTCGACATGGGAAGTGTAGCTGGTGCATAGGCTTCGGAGGAGGGAGGGGGGTATGAAGGAACCCGTAACCCGTAGGTCGATCAGCACCGTGAAATAGCACCAGAGTAGGAAACGTTTTTGCCATGGAGCCGTGTTGCGGGGTGCGGAAGAGGGAGAGGGTGTTATGAAAGGACCCGGCGAGTGTGGCGGGTTGGCGGGCCGCTCGTCCTTTGCCGTACAAAGGACGAGCGATGGTTCCATGGCTCTGGCGGGCCGGGTCGGGTCGGGTCGACCGTTGCCCGCCGGGATGCGATGCGGCGGGGGTGGGGGCGGTTGAAGGCGGGTCGTGGCGGCGGGACGAGCAACGGGAGCCGTACGGAGCACCTGGGAGGGGCCTCGGTGAACCAGACGAGCGCCCCCGTCCCAACTGGACGCCTCTCCGCAACGGCCATCGTCGGTCCCACACCAACCTCCAACGGCCAACCGCCAACCGCAGGGACGGCATGGGCGACGTGCCCGACGTCGCGCCCACTGAGCTGGAGGCCAGGCGGGCCCTATGGGGCCCGGCGGCGGCGGCAGCACCCGGCGGAGGTGACGGTGCCGGTGCGGCGGCAGGCGAGGCGGCGGCGGCGGCGCTGGTGGCGGCGGCGCGGCGCGACCCGGGGCAGTTGCTTGTGGTGGCAATTGGTACGAGGGGGGGGGCAATTGGTATGAGGGGGTGGCCGGGGGTGTTGGGGGGGGGGAGAAAGGGAATGTGTGTGTGTTTGGGGGGAGGAGGAGGTAGCGAGGGAGCCCCTGGAAACGACGTAGGAGGCGCAGGGCGCAAGGGGGGTGTGAGTGAGGGGTTTGTCGGGGCCCGTAGGGGTCTTACGCTGACCTGCTCTCCTCCCCCGAGGATGGCTTCCTAACTCACCAAGCTCAACCGTCAACCGTCAACCCCCAACTCCTAACCCCAACCGCCCCAGGCCCACTCACCAACGTGGCCCTGGCGCTGCGCGCGGAGCCCCAGCTGCCCTCCCTGGTTCGCGGGCTGGTGGTGCTGGGGAGCGGCGAGGGAGAGCGCGGCGGGAACGTGACGCCGTACGCCGAGTTCAACTTATACATGGTAGGGTCCAGGGGAAGGGAGGGGGGTGCGGTAGGTTTGGAGCTGGGGGGTTTGGAGCTGGGGGGTTTGGAGCTGGGGGGTTTGGAACCGGTTATTCGACATGAGCTTCGGACATCTAGTATGCAGGGGGGGCGGAGTTGGGGGTGTCTTGGGGCGGTAGGACGGAGCTGGATAGGGGTAGGTTAGGGGGGTCCTGCACCAGGAGGTGTCGGCTTAGCCCCTAGCAACCCCCTCGCAACCCCCGCGTAACAGTGTCCTGTCTTCCAGAGCGTGTGTACACACCTGCACCCCTCCCAGCTCCTCGGTCTCATCCTCAACAGCCACCAGGGTGGCTTGCGGCTCCCAACCACTCAATTACCCAACCGCCGCAACCGCCGCAACCACCACAACCACCCCACCAGGATCCCGAAGCGGCCGATGAGGTGGTTCGCGGCTTTGGCGGCAGGGCCCTCGGGACCGGCAGTAGCAGCGGCGGAGCAGCAGGAGCAGTGCTGGCAGCGCCGGAGGCGGCGCCGGCTGTCCCGGCTGCTACAGCTGCGGCGGGCGCCGACGGCGGCGCAGCGCGGGTGATGAGCGACCCGCGGGTCGCCCTGGTCAGCTGGCAGTGCTGCCAGCAGCACCTGCTGACGTGGGAGGTGGCGGACCGGATGGAGGCGGCGGGCGGCCTGCAGGGGGCCTTCCTGGCAGGTGGGTGGTTGGCAGTTGGCGGTTGGTCGGTGTTTTTGTTGCGGGTGGGTGGTTGGCGGTTGGGCCGATGCCTCCGCGGAGGGGGAGGCTGCCACACCCTGCCGTTGGCGCCGTGGGGCGCCACTCCAGGGGGCGGAGGAGGCGAGGGGCAGGTGGTGGTTTCGGTCGTAAAAGCGAAATACGGGTGTCCGTCCGCATGGAAACGTTAAAAATGTAGTTTTAACAGAATTAAAATGTAGTTTGACAGAATTAGAACTACTGTTTCTTTGGAGATCGCTTGCTTTGAACACGGTCTCTGTCCGGGACCACGCAGCCGGGAGGGGGGCGGGGCTCGAGTTTAGCCGTGACCTCGCGGAGGCACAGGAACAACTGAGCAAACAAGCGATCGAGCGTCCCTCCATTTTGCGCACACGCTTGCCGGTTGCCCCCTTTCCGCCGTATCTCCGTCCGCCCAACCACTCTGAGCCCCCACCACCCCCACCTCGGTTTGTGCGCCATGGATTCTCGTATACAACCCACACCACCCAACCCCACCACCCAACCCACGCCACCCAACCCACACCACCCAACCCACACCACCCAACCCCCGCCACCCAACCCCACCACCCAACCCACACCACCCAACCCATACCACCCAACCCTCACCACCCAACCCCCACAACCCAACCCACACCACCCAACCCCCACAACCCAACCCACACCACCCAGGGATCCTGGCCCCGTTCCTAGTGACCTGGCGCGAAGAGTCCCCTCCCGGAATGATGCTGGGAGACCCCCTGGCGGTGGCGGCGGTGATACACACACTGAGCGCCTCGGCGGCGGCGGCGGCGGCGGCAGTGGCGGCGGCAGCGGCGGCGGCGGCGGCGGCCGAGGCGGCGGCAGCGGCAGCGGCCGAGGCGGCGGCGGTGAAGGCGTTCGCAGAGGCAGTGGCGGCGGCAGCGGCGGCGGCGGCGGCGGCAGAGACGACGGCAGCGGCAGCGGCGGTGGCGGCGACGGCGGCGGCGGAGGCAGCGATGCTAGCGGGGGTGTCGCTGCCGGTGCTGGAGGCAGCGGCGGGGGCAGCGACGTTGGCGGCGACGGCAGGGACGGCGGCAGCGGCGGCGGCAGCGGCGGCGAAGGCGTTGCCGGAGGCGGTGGCGGCGGCGGCGGCGGCCCCTGTGGTGGTTTCGGAGCCGTCCAAGGACCCGGAACGCGCCAGCAGCTCTGCCGACTTCCTGGGGCCGCTGGTGGTGATGGACGCACAGACGATGCTGTGTCGAGTGGAGCTCCAGGGTGGGTGGGGGGTGGGGTGGGTTATAAGAGGATCCGGGGGGTGACGTGGCAGAAAAACCGTTTACGCGACGGGACAGGATTGTTGGGTTTGGGGGGGTGGAGTGCCATGTGGCGGCGGCGGGCGCCGTTGTGGCGGTTTTCAGTTATCGGTTGTTGGGCCTAACTGAAGCTGGTTCTGGGGGGGCCTCCTGTGGCTGTGTTTTAACCCCTCCCCGCCCCCACAGCGCTAACCTCGCCCCCCCCCTCCCCCGCGACCCTCCCAAACACTGTTCCCAAACTCTCCCCCTAAACCCTCCACCTGAACCCTCCCCTCCCCCCCCCATCCCCACCGGATCCGGCGGCCCCCAGGCGCGAAACGGGGTGCGAGCGTGTACGGCGACGTGGCACGAGCGGAGGCTGGCTTGTCGCAAAAGGTGGGTCGCTGCGGCATGGAGCGGCCTGGTGCAGGAGCGTGGAATCCAAGGAGGAGGAGGAGGAGGGGGGGAGGAGGAGGAGGAGGGGGGGTGCCGGGCGGGTGTGGCTTTGCAGCCGTGGCTCTAGCAGCGAATGACGTAAACACGGAAGCGCCTGATAGCAGCAGCGGCCTCGCCTTCCACCTCGGTGTCGCTGCTGGCTGGATTGCCTCTCTGCTGGGACAGCTGGTGGACGGTCACCCAACCACTCCCCATCCACCCACCCCTCCCCACCCACCACCCGCATCCACCACCCGCACTCGCACCCACCACCTGCACCACATTCCGTCACCCCCAGCCCCGGAACCTCACCCCTCCCAAACTGGCCCACCCAAATCACAAATCACTCGAAACGTATAAAAACGTACTCCCACCCCAAGCCGCCTGCCTGCGCTCCGGAACCCGCCTGCCTGCGCTCCGGAACCCGCCTTGCCTGCGCTCCGGAACCCGCCTTGCCTGCGCTCCGGAACCCGCCTGCGCGGTCTTGTGCGGCGAGTAAAAATAAATTTGTTGTGTCACCATTATCGCATGCGCGCTTCTACCTGTCCGTAGGGAGGGGTTGGTGGCGCCGGGGCAGCCGGGGCAGCCGAGGGGAGGCGGCAGGAGGGGGCGGCCGTGGTCCTGATTCGGTCGATGGATATGTCGGTGGTTGCGGGGTTGCTGCTGTGCGCGTCGGGGGCGGCAGGGGATGGGCTCTGAAGCGCTGGCGGCGCCGGCGCCGCCGGCGGCGGGGGGGGGCATTTGCGACGACGTAAGGCCCATGAAAAGGTGTGGGGAGGCGAGAAAACCCGGGGGGAGGGAGGGAGGGATCGTGCTGGCGGCAGCAGTACAGGGCCGTCCCGGCGCACGTGATGACGCAGTGTAGAGAGAGAGGCTGACGGGCAGGTGGTGTGCTGGTTGGGTCCGGCCGGCGAGATAAGAGGGGTGGGGGAGGTGACGCCCTGATGCCCCTCCCCTGGCTTTTGGATAACTGGTGGTTGAAGATGTAGTTTGTTGTTTTACTACTGCGGTTCTCTTCCGTGTGCGAAGAGCCGCGCGAGCCCGCCAGAGCAGCTACACATGATCACGGCCTTCACCTCCAGGCCAGTTTATCACCTAAGCATATATCACAAAGCGACTCGTTATTGATGAGCGGTGGTTTGGAGCAGTGCTGCAAACGCTTTCATCCTTTAGGTCTTGAGACTTGAAGAACCTTGTTGTTACCAACTGAGGCATGCGTGTTGTCCTGGAGTCGCGACACGGCGTCGCGTCGATATTGTGTCCCTGGCGGGGGGGGGGGTGATGCAGGGAACCTGCGTCGAACTGCGCGCAGCGAGCGTACCATGGTACCATCGTACCGCCGTGATCATCATGGCAAAAGGGCCTTTGCGCGTCGCGACGCGCTTATGGCGAGATTATCGAGATGGATCATCAGGAAACCGTGCGGGACCGGCCATGTGCCGCTATCAGTCTGGTCTGTAACAACCCCTGCCCTTGTAGTTCAATACTCCGGACGTATGGAAGTTGCCAGCCTTGTGTACTGAAAGTCTCAAGTGCTGACCAGATCACCTTGTCCTGCCTTGTCGGGTCAAATGCCGTCTTATTTGCCGTACAGGTTTCAGAGCTAATAGCCCCCGGCACTCTGCTTGGAATGTGCCATGTGCAATTTGGCATGCCTTGGTGGTCTGCGCATCGGCCACAGAGCTTAGGCACGGATTCCAGCAGCCAAAGGGCTCCCACCGACTGCGCCTTTGTTCCCGCCAGCTTCCTCGTCAATCGCTTCCTTGGTACTCCATTCCCTGAAATTCCATCGATGGCCAGGGTGCGGCGGGTGTGGGCTGATAGAGGTTCAACTCACACGCCGCCGCATTAGGTCTCGCGCGGCAGAACAGCTGGATATACCATTCTACTATTCAATTGGCAGTAGCCTACGAACTATTTCGCGTTACACATGAATCTGGGTCAACTTGATGCATCGAAAGGCCGGCCGATGTCGCGGTGGTCCAGTCGCGTAGACCACACGACACAGCTGTCGTTGCGGACTACGCCATCGGCTGCATCTGTAACGCGGATATCGTCAGACTGCTGCTCCGCCTGGCCCATTCGCTCACAACCTGTCGGCTGCGTAAGACGATTGCGACAGCCGGCACGCACCGTCGCCGCTGCCGCGTCAGCAACTGGCGTTGGGAACCAGCCCGATGTGGAATCATCGCAGCAGCAACCTGCTTCGCTGCGCTTGGATGGGGATGTGGGGCTACTGTCCAATTTCGATCGAATCGACGCCGCTGCCCGGGCCTCGCCACTAGCGGCCGTGGACGTAACAGCTGAGCGCTTCATCACGGATCCGGAACAGCTCAACCTCGTAGGATCCGGCCTTCCCATCATCGACGGGGTGAGTGCGCGCGGCGGTCGATGGCCCGGGGAGCCGGTCGGACTCGCATACGGTCACATGGCAGGCAGCTGATCGACCAACCCATCCATGCAAAAACCTTTGGCGGTGCGCTAGTGGAGCCCTTGCGGCGGGGTGGGGTATGGGTTGCGGGCGGGCGGAGAGAGCCCTGCATCTTGACGCGCAGTGTGTCCATGTCACAAGTCGTCCGGGACGTCCACCACCGAGCCAGAAAGCCGTGACCGGGAAACCCGCGATCCCGCGCTTGCGTATCACCGGCATCATCCTGGCAGTGGCTCCCCGAATGGTGGCAGTGGTGGCAGCGGGTCCCGAAAGGTGGCTGCGGCGTTTAAATGGTGGCAGTTGTGCCCGGGGGCATGCATGTTGCACCTGCCTCAGCAGCCCCGATTCGACAGCCTCCGCGGAGCACGGGCGGAGCACGGGCGCCTAAGCGAGGCGGCGACTCAGGGGTTCCGGGTGGTGGTGGGGGAGGCGTGTGTTCCAGGGGAGGCTGCACGAAGGGGGGCTGCTCAAAGGGGGGGGGGGCTGCTCAAAGGGGGGGGGGTCTGTTCTACCGGACACACTGCTCCCCAGTCGTTGCAAACCGAGTAAGCCGCCCCATCGGCACCCTCTACCCCTCTTTTACCCCCCGCCACCTGAACCCCCGCCACCTGGAAAACCCCCCCACCTGAACCCCCGCCACCCTATCCCTCCGTGCAGGCGGAGTGGCCCGACCAGTACTGGGAGGCGCTCAAGGTGGATCCAGCTGCAGGGAGGGGCAGGGAGGGGAGGGGCAGGGAGCGGAGGGAAGGGCAGTTGCAAGTTACTCGACGTGGAAATTGTAGTTCACTCATACACTTCGGACACCTGGGAGGGGAGAGGAAGCGGGAGGGGAGGGGAAATAGGAGAAGAGCCAACATGGGGCCGAGCAGCAGGTGGACGTGGAGAGGCGGCGAAGAGCCCGGCTGCGGTATGATTGTTTGCTGCTGCTGTTGACCCTGCTGCTGCTGCTGCTGCTGCTGTCGACGCTGCTGCTGCTGCTGCCGGTGTTCCCGCTCAGGCCATGTCCGCGGGTCGTGCGGTGGAGCTGCCCAGGCCGCACCCCAAGTTCTCGGTGCAGGTGAGGGGGGTCGGAAGGGAGGGGGTTTGGCTGGGAGGGGGCGGGGGGGGGTTGGCTGGGAGAGGAAGGGGGCCGGGAGGGGGAGGGGGGCCTTACGCGCTGCAGGAGGGTTTCGAGGAAGACCCGTGGATGCCCGAAAAAACCGTTTAAAACAGACGGGGCGGCCGGAGGGGGGGTTGCTACTAGCTATGAGCTATGAGCTGGTGCCGTACCACTGGAATAGGGTGGCCTCGCCGCCTTCCCTCCATGCCACCCAGCAACACGTCTCGATCCGCGCCTCCCCCCGGCCGCGCCTCTACCACTGCAGGACCTCGAGCGCATCGCTGGCTCCGAAACCGGGCCCCAGCTGAACGACCTGGTTCTGGAGCACGTGGAGCGGCTGACGCGACAGCCCCTGCAGCCGCAGGACGGCTCCTCGCTGTCCCCCGGCCCCCAGGGAGTGGCCCACTCCTTCAGCTACATCCCTCGCTCGGTGCTGGGCGATTACCGGACCGAGGTGAGGCCAGCGGGGGACTTCGAGGGAGACCAGCGGGCAGCGGGGGACGGGGGGGGGGGCGGGGAGGGGTCAGTAAGGGGTATCGTCGGGGGTAATAGTGTGTTTTCAGACACGGAGGGGAGGGGAGGTGGAGGTGGAGGTGTGCCCTCGCGGTCTGGCTCATCGCAGCCTCCCTGGAGGTGACCGCAAACCGCCGCTCCTCCAAATTGTGAGGTTTAGTTTGGGGATCCCGATCGGCGCCGTTTCGTACTTTCGTTGCTTCGCCAGCGGTGTTCCGCTGCACCTGCGTGGTAGCCCTGTGTTTCGATCGCGGCCCCCCTCCCCTGTCCCCCAAAGACATCCCAACACCCCACCCCCTCCTGTGTTTCGGCAGTTCTCCAGCATGCATCTCAAAACTTCTGTTTTAAACGTTTTTTCGGACATCCACGGGTTTCCCTCGAACCCCCTCCTGTGTTTCGATCGCGGCCCCCCTCCCCTGCCACGTTCGGCTTTCGTATCCCCTCCCCAGTTCTCCAGCATGCATCTCAAAACGTCTGTTCTAAACGGCTTTTTTGGGCATCCACGGGTCTTCCTCGAACCCTCCCCTGCCACGGGTCCACGGGTCTTCCTCGAACCTCCCCTGCCCCCCAAGACATCCCAACACCCCACCCCCTCCTGTGTTTCCTTCGTACACGGGTGTTTCCTTCGTGCACGGGTTTTCCTTGCACCCCGGCCCCTCCCACCCCCGGTTACTATGCTACCGCCTCCCTTGCGCGTAGGTGGAGCCCGACTGGAGGGCCCTGCCCCAAATAAGCATCGTACAGCTGTACGACGGGCTACGGCAGCGCAACTGGACGAGCAGCCACTACCGGTCGGAGGCCGAGCCGTGGCGGATTCAGTTTTTTGCGTGCGACTACTTGTGAGTGAGCGAGAGAACCGGCAGCAGCCGCTGGGGGGGCCCGGGGCTTTGGCAGCAGCTGGGTAGGGCCCGGGGCTTTGGCAGCAGCTGGGTAGGGCCCGGGGCTTTGGCAGCAGCTGGGTAGTAGCACGACGGGGTTGGTTTGTGGGGAAGGAAGGGCGGGAGGGCGTGGGAAAAAACCCGTTCACGCGACGTGGGAAGGATAGTTGGCGCATGGGGGGGGGGGCGACATAAAACCCGCATGGGGGGGCGGGGTTCGGAAGTGGGGAACATGGCGTCGGTTGTTCGAGGCCTTCCACACGCACCTACTACATAACTACCCTTCACCACCACCAGCAAATCCAAATCGAAATCCAGCATCTCCGCTCCATCCGAAACCCAAAACACATCACCCCCCTCTCCCCCCGGATGCTGCCCCACAGGCACGAAGGCGTCACCGGCTGGCCTGGGTGGCGGGCGGTGGTGACGTCACGTGGCGGGCGGCGAGTGTGGGTGGACATGCCGGAGGAGGGGGAGCTGGTGCAGCTGGGGGAGCAGGTGGGGGGTGGGAGCTGGTGGGGGGGAGCAGGTGGGAGGGGGGAGCAGGTGGCGGGGAGGAAGGGGAGCAGGTGGGAGGGGGAGCTGGTGGGGGGGAGGAAGGGGAGCAGGTGGCGGGGGAGCAGGTGGCGGGCGAGCAGGTGGCAGGGGAGCAGGTGGGGGGGAGCAGGTGGGGGGGAGGAAGGGGAGCAGGTGGGGGGGAGAGCTGGGGGGGTTATAAGAGAATCCGCGAAGGCGACTAAGCTGGGGGGGGAGGGGGTGGGGGGAGGAGGGAGCAGGTGGGGGGAAGGATGGGGAGCTGGTGCAGCTGCGGGAGCAGGTGGGGTTGTTGGGAGGAGTGGGAGCAGGGGAGGGGCAGGGGAGGAGTGGGAGCAGGTGGGGTTGTTGGGAGGAGTGGGAGCAGGGGAGGGGCAGGGGAGGAGTGGGAGCAGGGGAGGGGCAGGGGAGGAGTGGGAGCAGGGGAGGGGCAGGGGAGGAGTGGGAGCAAGGGAGGGGCAGGGGAGGAGTGGGAGCAGGGGAGGGGCAGGGGAGGAGTGGGAGCAGGGGAGGGGCAGGGGAGGGGCCAGGGGCTTCCCTCTGGCTGAGGGTGAGGAAAACGTGTCGGGTGGAATTGAAAACCGCAAAAGAAGACGATAATCATTGCTTCAGGGTTGCGGGGAAACCCGTGGACGAAGGAGAAAGGGGGGAAGGCAGGAAAGAGGTTGGGAGACGCGAGGTGGAGGCAGGGGGAGCGGCGGTCGATGCAAGGAGAGGGGTTGCAGGGAAGACCCCTTTGTGGGTGGGTGCGTGGGTGGGTGGGGTATCCACTCCCCTAGGCGCCCACCCACCCACCCACCCACCCACCCACCCATTCACCCACCCACCCATCCAAATGGCTCTCCTAAACGGTTTTTTCTTCGTACACGCGTTTTCCGTACAACCCCCCCACCCCCCCACACCCCCAGCGCTACGGCTCCCTGCGCGCCTTGGCCAGTCTGCCGCCTACCACTACACCCCTCACCCATCATCTCCCTCCCTCCCCCTCTCCCCATCCCCTCCCTTCCATTCTAAACGTTTTCCTTTTTTGTACACGAATTTTCCTTGCACCCCCCTCCCTCCCTCTCCCACCTCCCTCCCTCTCCCCCCCGTCTCCCCCTCGCGGATTCTCTTATCAAACCCCCTCCCCCCCTCTCCCCCCGCAGGCCCCCCCAGCAGACCTCTCCGACCTGGGCTCCCGCCACGTGTTCGCCCAGCTCTACCAGGCATTTGAGGCCAAGTATTCCCCAGAGATGGTGGCGGCGCTGTACAGCAGCGGCGGCGGCGGCGGCGCGGCGGCGGTAGCAGGCCGGGGTGCGGCTGCCGCAGCCGCCGCCGCGGCGGCGGAGACGGGCGGTCTTCCGGTGAGAAGGGAATGGGGTGGGTGGGGTGGGGGGTGGGTGAGGTGGCTACACGGTGGCGGCGGTGCGTTGCGGGCCGTGGGGATCGAACTCGGAACTTCCGTGGCTTCACCTGAGCGACGCGGGTACCCCCCTCCCCCCGCAACCCCCCGGTTTTCGTACTTGTACACGGGTTTCCCTCGCAACCCAACCGCCTGCCTCCGACCGTTTCCTACCCTGTCCTGGCAACCCTGTCCTGGCAACCCTGCCCTGGCAACCGCCTGCCTCCGACCGTTTCCTGTCCTGGCTACCCTGTCCTGGCTACCCCAGGCCCCCGGCCTGCCACCAGCCCCCGGCCATCCCCCCACCGCACCCCACCCATACACCGCGCCGCCTCACGGCCCGTACCACCACCTCCCTCGCGTGGATTCGTGTGTTTATTTGTTACCCCCCGCACCCCTCCGCAGCACGAGACGCCGGCGCTGCGCCAGTTGGACGTGTCGTACCACAGTACGGGGACGTCCGTACGTGACCCGCTGAGCGCCTTCCTCATAAGGCCCAACTGGGATGCGTTCACCGGGGCCGTCAAGTGAGTGGGGGGTCAGCAGGGGGGGAGGGGCGGGGGTGGAATAGTAGAGGGGCGGGCGGGGGTGAAACCCGTGGAACCTTGGAGGAGAGGGGGCAGGTGGGAGTGGGGGCAGGCGGCAGGTGGGGGCGGGTGGGAGTGGGCAGGTGAGGAGAGGGCAGTGGGGGTGGGGGCAGTTGGGGTGGGGGCAGTGGGGGCAGTCGGGGGTGGGGGCAGGCCGGACCGACGTGCAGGCGGGAGGGAGGGAGGGAGGAAGAGCAGGGACACCTGAGCTGCGACAGCCGAAGAGGTAGAAGGACCTGGGTGGAGCGGGAGCGGCGGTCGGTTAGCAGGGAGCGGTCAGGCCGTGTGTCTAGATGTCTTGCGGAAGTAGGGGTTGAGGGGAGGCATGTGGGTCGGCCTTTAAGAGACAGAAGTGAAACTACCAACAAGGGAAATTGGGGTCAAGGGGGACCATCAAACCCGCCCACCCCACCCCCAACCCCCAGTGCTCCAGCATGCGCCCACAAAATTGGTGTCCGACGACCATGCGCCAACTATCCTGTCCCGTCGCGTAAAACGGGTTTTACGAACCTCCAACCCCCAATTCCCTGGCGGATCAATGCTCCCCCCCATTCCTCCCCCCCTCCATTTGTCGTACGTGTACGGCAGGTGGGGCCTGGACCACAGCGGCATCCACCAGCTGCGGCAGGTGCGCGATGCGCTGATGCCCGAGTGGCGGGCGCCCACCCTGGAGCTCAACCGCTCCAACAACAACCTGGGGGTGGTCTACTTCGCCGTGTGCCTCACGCTGGGTATCGTCATACCCGCGCTGCGCCGATCTCGCATCCTGTGAGTGGCGGGGGAGGGGGGGAGTTGCGAGGAATCCCCGTGTACGGAAGGAAAACCGTTTAGAACTTGCGGGGGGCGGGGAAGAGGGGGAGGGGGAGGCGGAGGCTGGGAGGAGACCCGTGGGTCGGCGCATGGGGAGAGAGAGTGAGCGAGAAAAGGGGGCGGGAGGAGGAGGACATCGGGCGGTAAGGGGCGGGGGATGGCGGTGGTGGAGGGAATGAAGCTGTCGCTGACGGCTGTCGCTCACAACCCCTTGCTCGACCCGCTCGTCCCCAGCCCCCAACGGGGTTCGCTCGCCCTCCCCCGCCCCCCCCCGGACCCTCGTGTAACCGGTTTGTACGCCAGGCCCCCACCCCCCCGTGTAACCGGTTTTTATGCCGCCCCCCCCCCGAACCCTCCCCCCCCCCCAAATATAAAACACACAGCGACATCCGGACGCTGGAGGAGGACCCTGGTGCCGCCATGGAGTTCGCCCGGTCCAAATCGGAGGCGCGCAAGGAGGGCCTTACGGGGGTGGAGTTCTCCGACGTGGCGGGTCTGGGGCCCATCCTGTCGGAGGTGGTGGAGGTGGTGGAGGTGCGTGCGGGGGGTGGGATTCGAACCGGTGCGGGAAAACGCGAAGGTCGGCACTCGAAAAACTAGCAAAACCGACTTGGGAAACGTGCTAGATGTGGGGGAAAGTGGGGGGGAGTTTTAAGGTGGGCGGCCGGGGGAGAGGCACGGGAGCGGGAGGGCGGGCATGGGAGGGCGGGAGCGGGAGGGAGGGGCAAGGGGTTTTAGGGTTTGGGTTCCCTCGTTAGCTCGTAGGGGCGATCCTGTGTGAGGGCTCCCCTGTTTGACGACCTGGGCTCTGGACGGGTTCAATTCTCTCCAGGCAGAGCGCAGAGCTCTATTTTGTTACGAGGGAGAGGGCGTCGTCAGCAGGGGCGTCCACCGGGATGTGGGAGGCGTCCGGGGCGATAAGGGGTGTGTCGTTGCTCGTCAACTGCCTGCCGTTGGTCACTCGGGCGTCAGTGAATAAAGACATGTGCCTGACTTCCCCGTACTGTCGTACTGTCGTACTGTCGTGGTACTGCAGTTTTTGAAAGACCCTGGGGCGTTCTCCAAGCTGGGCGCTCGTCCGCCCAAGGGCATCTTGCTGGAGGGAGACCCGGGTGGGTGCCGGGGGGGTTCGAGGGAAACCCGTGGATGTCAGGAAAAACCGTTTAAAACAGAAGTTTTGAGATGCATGCTGGAGAACTGGGTTGGGGGGGGGGTTCAAGGAAAACCCGTGTACGAAAAGGGGCGTGGGGGAATCAGGAAACGGGAAGTTCACCACATGTTAATAACTGATGTGGGTGATATGCCGCCGGGTTGCCGGCAACGAGAGCCAGCCGCCCGCAACCGACAACCGACGCAGCAACCGACAACCGACCCAGCAACCGAGGCGGCCCTCCCGCCGCAACACCCAGTCCCCACCGCCACCACCACCACCACCCTATCCCCTCCCCCCCTTCCACACACGCACCCCGATCCGGATCAGGGTTCCAATCCCGCGTACGAAACCCCTCGTGTACGACGCAGGTACGGGCAAGACGCTCCTCGCCAAGGCGCTCGCGGGTGAAGCCATGGTGCCGTTCTACCAGATGAGCGGCACTGAGTTCACGGAGGGCATCGTGGGACTGGGGGCTGCGCGAGTGAGGGACCTGTTCAAGAGGGCCCGGGCCACGGCGCCGTGTATCATCTTTGTGGACGAGATCGATGCGCTGGGGCTGAGGCGGGCGGAGAACGGTGCGGGGCCGGGGGGGGGGGTAATCGAGGAAAACCCGGGGGTTCGAGGGAAACCCGTGGATGTCCGAAAAAAAATCGTTTAAAACAGAAGTTTTGAGATGCATGCGGGAGAACTGGGTTGGGGATACGAAAGCCGAAGGTCGTAATATGAAACCCGGGGGAGGGGAGGATAGGGGGAGTGGCGAGAACACTCGGTAGGGGGCGGGAGTAAGGATAGGGGGATGGACGGGGGGGTGGTATAAAAACCGTTTTACGCAACGGGACAGGATAGTTGGCGCATGGTCGTCGGACGGGGGGGGGGGGGCGAGACGGGGGGCCTTGGTTTTGGGGGCGGGGCTGTGTGGGCGAGGGTATGGATATGGGTAGGGAAGGGGGGGTCAACGCTGGAGGTGAGGGTGGGGGCGGGGGTGTAGGGGCAGCGGGGTTTGTGGATTGGCCCGGTTGCTGGTTCCAGGGGGTGAGGGCGGGCAGCCCCGATGACGTTCGCGACTGCTCCGCGACCAGCTGCGCGTACGGCAGTCGTACGACCGACGGCGCCAACTTCGTCGCACGCTCCCAGCGGCCCGACCGCACCACGTAATGCGCCACACGGCATCCTCCTGCCGCCAAGCCGCCCTGGCTCCCCTTACCACGCACCCAGCCCTAGGCCCCGCCCCAGGGTAATCTGGGTCACTTTTACGTGCCGACCCAGGGGTTTCCTCTCATTCCCCCCACCCGCCTCGAGTAACGGGGTCTGTATGTGGCCCCCCTCCCGCCTCCCTCCCGCCTCCCCCGCCCCCCCCCGCCTCTTCGCCCGCTGCTCAGACTCCGCCAAGACCAACGAGGAGCGCGAGCAGACCCTCAACCAGCTGCTCACGGAGATGGACGGCTTCACTCCGGACACCGGGGTGGTGTTCCTGGGGGCCACAAACAGGCAAGAGCGGGGGGGTTGTAAAAACCGGAGCGGGGGGGGGGCAGGGGGGGAGGCAAAGCGGGGGGGCCAGGAGGGGGCAGGGGGGGAATGGCAAGGAAAACCGCGTCGGGGGGGGACCGGCCAGGGGGGCGGAGGCCGGGGGGAGGAAGACGGCGCTCGCATTCTTGGAAGGGGGAATACGGTATTCAGCTGATTCATTCAAACGTGGGTTGTGTCGTTCTAAGGAGCGTCAGTCAGAGGAGTTAGGAGGCCTTGGCGTCACTGGCGCTCACTCCCCATGGGCCGTCACCCCTCAATCCACCACCTGGCACAAGAGCGCCCGAGCTCCCCATTGCCCCCCGCGCCCGAATGTGCGTTTATGCGTCCAAAGACTGTGCGCCAGCCACACTGCCCATGCCGTGTAGCCGGGTCTTCTCACGTTTAAAAAAAAACCCACCAACCGGTTTCGCGAAACGTTTCCGTGCGTCGCACGGTGTCCTCGCTTCCTTTCGTCTCGCCTCCGCCGATTTAACTTAGCCGCCACAGGTCGACATCCGACCTTCGGCTTCCGTCTCCTCACGCCAATTCTCCAGCATGCATCTGCAAACGTCTTTTCTAAACGTTTTTTCTCGCATCCACGGGTCTTCCTCGAATCCCCCCGCCCGCGAACACCTAAAACACACGCCGTGTACGTACACCCGTACGGTGGGGCCTGTGTTTCACTCCTCCCCCATCGCCTCCCCCCCCTCACCCCCCCCCTCTGGTTGCTGCGACGCACCCGTACGACACGTACGACAGGGCCGACCTGCTGGACCCGGCCCTGATGCGTCCTGGCCGCTTCGACCGCAAGATCCGGATGCCCAAACCCGACACGGAGGGGCGGTTCGAGATCCTGAACCTGCACCTCAGAAACAAGCAGGTGGAGCCGGGGGGGGGGTTTAAGAAAATGCGCGAAGAGGAGCCGGGGGGGGGGGAGTGTAAAGAAAATGCGCGAAGAGCAGCCGGGGGGGGGGAGTGTAAAGAAAATGCGCGAAGAGCAGCCGGGGGGAGGGGTCGGAGCCATTTGTGTGTTGGGGGGGGGGAGGGGGGTACATAAAAGAACCGTTTCCCACTCTACATGGGAAGTGTAGTGGATGCATAACCATGTGGGGGGGTGGGGGGGGCGGGATGAGGAAAACCCGTGTCCGAGTAAAAAGCCGTTTCTCGCATCCACGGGTCTTCCTCGAACCCCCCCGGGCCCCGGTTTTCCTAGCCACCGCCGACCCACGGGTCTCCACTCATACCTCCCCGCCCCCCTCCTCCCACCCGGGTTCCTAACCGGGCTTTATGCCACCCCCGGGGTCCCTTCACCCCCCAGCATGCATCTCAAAACGTCTGTCCTAAACGGTTTTTTCGGGCATCCACGGGTCTTCCTCGAACCCCCTCCAGCATGCACCTCAAAACTACTGTTCTAACCGGTTTTTTATGCCACCCCCGGGGTCCCTTCCCCCCCTCCCTCCCTAGATCGCCCCCGACGTGGACCTGCTTCAGCTGGCTCGCGACCTGCCGGGGCTGGTGGGCGCCGACCTGGCCAACATTGTCAACGAGGCGGCCATGACGGCGGTGCGCGACAACCGGACGGTGCTGACAGCGCGGGACATCTACGCGGGTGTGGACAGGTTCACCCAGGTGTGTGTTTTGTTTGGGAGGGGGGAGAGTGGGAGAAGACCCGGTTACACGACATAGGAAACGG
The DNA here is from genome assembly GCA_003116995.1 of Yamagishiella unicocca. Classification (NCBI taxonomy): domain Eukaryota; kingdom Viridiplantae; phylum Chlorophyta; class Chlorophyceae; order Chlamydomonadales; family Volvocaceae; genus Yamagishiella; species Yamagishiella unicocca. The sequence goes on along the minus strand of BDSL01000184.1, from coordinate 59,887 downwards.
AGGGTGAGAGGGTGGACAGGAGCACCCAGGTGTGTGTTTTGTTAGGGGGGAGGGGGAATCCCGTGGTAGGGGATGGCGTAGAAGACCCGACATAGGAAGCGGAGGTGAGGGGGGAGGTTTGAGGGGGATAGAGAAGAAGCCCGCGGAAACGATGTAGGGGGAGGAGACGAATCGACAGTGTGTGCTAGCGGGGACAGCTGATGAGTCTGGAGGACGTGTTAAGAGGGTGCGGGGTGCAGGGATTGGGAGGAGAGAGCAGGTGGGGGGCGGGTGGCGGCGGGGGGGTGGATTGGCAGTTTGGCAGGTGGGTGGCGGTTGGTTGGGTTCTGGGTAGGTGGGTATTGAGCGCAGAGCTGTGGGGGCAATGGGCGCGGTGGGGGTGGGGTGAGGTTATGCCCCTGTCCTGCCCGCTTGGCTGCTCCCCGGCCCCTGACAATCACCCCCCGGCCCCTGACAATCACCCCCCGGCCCCTGACAATCACCTCCCGGCCCCTGGCAATCACCCCCAGTGCGCTCCCGCGCTCGCCCTAACCGCCTCCCCCCCTCCCTGCAACCTACGGGTTTCCTCTCATACCCCCCCCCATCCCGCCCCATCCCCCCCTTGCAGGGCGAGGTCCGGCCCGCGCTGCCCACCACCCACAAGCTGCCGGTGCTGTGCTTCGCGGCCAAGGAGGTGCGGCCGTCGGGGTGGTTTCGGAGGGGCGGTTTCGGAGGTGCGGACGGCGGGGTGGTTTCGGAGGGGTGGTTTCGGAGAGGAGAGGTGTCCCTTGTCAGCACATCATGACAGATGAGCACACTCGGTCCCCTAATAGTGGCGACAACCACCCAAGTCGGCTCCCTCCGGGGGCTGAATCCCCTCCCTCCCTCGGCCCCTCCCTTGACTCCAAAGACCCCTGCCGCCAACTTGTCCCTCCCTCTGCTGCCCCGCCCCAACCACCCAACCTCCTCAACACCCCCAACCACCCAACTGCCATGCACCAACTCCCAACTGCCCCCAGGTCGGCATCGCGCTGGTGGCGGGGGTGCTGCGGGAGCGGTACGGCCGCGTGGAGATGGTGGAGCGGGTCTCCATCCAGCCCAAGGGCCGGGCCTACAGCAGGACCATGTTCCAGAGGGGTGAGAGGGGGGTTACAGAACAGAACCGTTGACTCGACATTGGAGGGGTGAGAGGGGGGTTACAGGACAGAACCGTTGGGGGTAGGTGCTGCCAGCAGGCGGAGATGGTGTACCTACGGTTGTAAGCTAGGTGTGTGTGGGGGGGGGGGCTTGGGGCGTGGAGGGGTTGCGACGAGGACTGGGGGAGGGGGAGTCAGTGGGCGCGGATTTGCGGGAGCCCCGCACCTGGGGAAGGGAAGTAGCCCCCCCTCCTTCCTCCCTGGCTATCGAAACACACGCATTCACCCCCCCTTCCCCTTCCCCTTCCCCCTCCTCCCCCCCCCAGGCACCGACGAGGAATACCACGTCATGACCAGGGGCCGTATGCTGGACCGAATCCGGGTGGCGCTGGCGGGCGGCTTCGCTGTACGGCAGGCGCTGGGCGAGGAAACCAACTTCACGGCGGCGGGTGCGCACGCGTGTGCGTGTGTGTTTTGGGCCATGATGCGCACGGGGGTGCCCCCCCTGCGTTCCAGCGTGCATCTTAAAACGTCTGTTCTAAACGGTATTTTCTCGCATCCACGGGTCTTCCTCAAACCCCCCTGCGTTCGGGATTTGTTTCCCCTTGCCCGTTGTGAGATTGTGGGTGTGTGTTTTGTACGACTGGCACGCCGCCGTGAGCGCACGTGCTCCCGCCGGTATGAGCGCAGAACACGGGGCCTCGCATTCGCCCCACCCCCCTCACCCACACACGCGTTGCTGGCTCCTCCCCTGACCAGTCCCCTCCCGTCCCCCGACCCTCCGCCGCCGCCGCCGCCGCCGCCGCACACAAAAACAAACATACACACAGACATCAAGCGCGCCACACGCATGGCCCGCAAGTTCGTGTTTTACTACGGCTTCTCGGACGCCGGCATCACCACCTGGGCCAACCAGCCCTACTCGGGGGACTTCATCATCGGACAGCAGCGCGCGAGGAAGGTGGGCGACAGCCCTTGGGGGGGGGAGGTGCTTTGGGGGCCGGGGGCAGGGGTGAGGGGGGAGAGGAAGCGTGTCTGTGAGGGGGAGGCGCGGATGCCGTACAGTGGATCAATGCCGTACAGTGGATCAATGCCGTGTCACCTGGGGGCCGGCCGACGGGTTGATGGCGGGTTGTGGCGATGGCGGCTGTGAGGCACCCAATCCCACCAGCTGGGATTCATGTCTCGATGCCGACCCACGGGTCTCCCCTCCACGCCCCCAGCCGGGCTGCCAGCGAGGCTTGTCCCGGTAGGGGCCAATCGTCGCGCCCGAGTAGCCTGAAACACACGGCATAAACGGTACACGATTATTTTTGTGGTATTCGTTGCGACGAAGCACGAGAGGGGCAGCCCATCCTGTCGCCACCTCGGCCGCTTCCACCACCTCCCCACCACCGTCCGCCCTGCCTCAACGTGCTCCCCCACTCCACCCCCTCACCGCCCCCTCACCGCCCCCCAGGTCGTGTCCACGGACGCCATGGACGGGTTCGCCGACTGGCCCACCATCAGCGAGGACTTCCGCTTCGACTCGCCCTCGCCCTCGGACGTGACCTGGCACCGGTACGACATGTGAACGACATGCCCACGTGGTGCATGCTGCGTGTTGCGTGCTGCGTGCTGCGACGCGCCTGCCCCTCCTGGAGCGCCACCGCCGCCACCGACGGCTGGCTACCCCCCACACACATGCCCCTCCCCCCCTGCCACCCCCCTCCAGCATACATCTCAAAACGTCTGTCCTAAACGTTTTTTTCTCGCATCCAGGGGTCTTCCTCGAAACCGCCACCCCGGGTGGTCGTCCTGTCATCTCCCCCCCATGCGGGGCTGGCACCCGCGCCTGCCGCGCCCTCCCGCCCAACCCCCCCAACAAGGTCTCCGCCATACACACTGAATCGGACCTTCCACCCCGCTCGCCGTATCCTAGCCCGTCCGTTACTTTGCCTCGTACTATGACCAACAAGCGGTTCGCCAGTCCCCCCCTGCTTCCCCCCCCCGCCGGGTCTTCCTCGAAACCCCCACCCCCCCACACGGCCATGCGCCAACTATCCTGTCCCCCCGCGTAAAACGGTTTTTTTACCCCTAACCGTTTTTCCAACCCCTTCCCCCCCTCCCCCGCAGCTACACCGACGAGGTGCGGCGTATCATCAAGAGCTGCTCCGACGACGTGCTGGCCATCCTGACCGAGCACCAGGACGCCATGTGGGCGGGGATCAAGGTATGGCACTGGATCTCATAAGGCCCTTGCTTCCCCCCCGCCCCACCCCCCACACCGCGCGCCCCGCGTGTTAATCTCACGCGTTGCGCCGCTGCCCGTCACCCACCCACACACCCACGTGTCGAAACGTCTGTCCTAGACGGTTTTCCTCGCATCCACGGGTCTTCCTCGCAACCCACCCACCCACCCACCCACCCACCCACCCACCCACCCACCCACCCACCCACCCACCCACCCACCCACCCACCCACCCACCCACCCTACGAGCGTACTAACACGTATCCTACTCGGCGTCAGGATTTCAGCGTCGATCAACGGGTTTCGTCTCATACCCGTCATTCCCCCCCAACCCACGCCCACGCCCCTCTCCCCCCCTCCCCTGTGTAACGGCTTTTCCAAACGGTTTTCCTCGCATCTACGGCTCTTCCTCGACCCCCCCCCCTGTGTGCACACGTTACCGTTTCTTTTATTGTACCCCCCCTGTGCCCACGCGGTCCTAATTAGGCCCTGGCGGAGCGCAAGGAGCTCCTGGGCGGCGAGCTGCGCGATGTGTTCGACCAGCACCCGCCGAGGAAGCTGGCGCCCGAGGAGGCCCCCAAGCTGGAGATGACCATCTTCACGGACGGAGAGAACAGCAGGTGCGTGTGTGTCCTGAGCTGAGTGTGTTTGGGGGGTGGGCGAGGAAAGAGCGCGGGGGCCGGGGGGGCGGGGGTAGCGGGGGGGGTGTAGCGGGGGAAGGGTGCGCCGGAGGCCGGTGGCGAGGGCGGGAAGGAAGGGCAAGGGGGGGGGGTTGGAGGCAAGTGGCTTTAGGCGATTGCTGCCGTACCGTACGACGACGAGCACGTGCTAAGGGTTCGCGGGTCCCCACCGATTTAAGGATACCGGGTACCTGCGTGTCGATGGCGGAGGTGTGGCAGATGCCTTCTCTTGTGAAGATGTGAACCCATGCTGCCGATGTTTTCTCTCTTGTCGAACACGCGTCCGCCCGCACAATCCGCCGCCCGCTACACACACACACACACACACGCTGCTACACTCCCCCCACTCATGTGTCCCCCATGGCGGCTGCAGGTGGCCGTACGGCGTCGAATGGCTCAACGACGCCTACCCGGTGCCGTACTGGGTGCGCAAGGAGGAGGCGGCGCGGCGGGAGGCGGCGGAGGCGGAGGCGAAGGAGGCGGTGGCGGCGGGCAGCGCAAAGGCCTGAGGCGGTAGCAGGCCGCGGAGGGCGCGGAGGGCGCGTGAGGTGCACCCACGTTGTGGTGCTGGTGGTGGGGGGGAAGGGGAGGTACCGAGAAGACCCGGGGGAGGGGGGCCAGGGGGGGAGTGGGGGGACGCGTGTCGGTCATGGTACGACGCAAAGTATCGGATGGGTCGGGATGCGACGAGTGGTGGAGGTGGTGGACCTTAAGCGGGTTCCCGGACCCGGCCATGTGTGTATGCGTGTGTACGTGTGTGTGTACATGTGTGTGTGTGTGTGTTTGTGTGTGTTTTGAGCACCCAACGGACGGCGGGGCGACGCACCGACCGACCCGCGGGTCTGCGGGCGCATAGCGCACCTTCTGCCGCGGCCTGAGGCTGGCACCGCCGTGGCCGACTGCTTTGGGCCCCCGACCTAGCCCCCCTGTAACGGAGCTGTGCGTCGTTGCGGCTACCTCCTCCGATCTTAGCTCCCCTAATCCACCACCGTGACCGACGCCTAAACTACTCCAGGGGGGATGCCCACCCTCTCGGTCGCGCGGTCAGGTACAGAGCCCAACGTGGTGCTGCCACCACTCTCGATCGGCCACTAGCGCGATCTCGATATGCGTGAGCGTCCGAGCCGTGCGTTTGGTTCTCTTCTGGATTCTTGTGTCTCCGAACGGGGTGGCTGGGAGCTGAGTGCTGGCCATTCGACAGGATTCGACCACTTCTTCTTTAGTGTCACACTAAACGGCAATACTCGGCAATAAGCGCGGAGCTGCCCTGGCTGTGAGAGTTCTGGAAAGATCACCACTTTGGTAATGCTTAGTGCAGTCCCGGCAGTGCTTAGAGCAGTGCGGATGGCCCTACCTTGCCCCAACGTAGGAGGCCAGATCCCGAATGGCCCCAGCTACGGGTACCTACCCTAGCCTCCCCGCCATCACCCTGCCTCGGTTAAGGCTGACCCCGATCTGTCCGGATAATCTGGACGGCCCTACCTGTCTCAACTGGCCATGCTTGCACGACATCCATCCATCCATCAACGTACAGCGAACGTTTCCGTACCAAATGTGACTTGTCGCACAACTCCTTAAATTCAGTTCACCGTTTCTTCGTTGTAGTCACCGACCGAACGAAGCCGCGCTCGTCACCGGGCGTCTACCTCATCCAGGCAGCCTGCATAGCGCCGTATGCAGACGGCGCTAACGACGTCACACCTGCCTCGCATTTGGCCTCATTACCGTAGTAAGGCGCGCGAAGGCGCCTGCATGTTGAACATCTCACAGTGCCTGCGTCATTGCGATAGAGCATCCCTTTACTTGGCAGAGACGGGCATCGCCGCACGACTTTTGTCGTATGCAGGAACATTATGTACGAAAGTGCGCTGGCCAGCTTCCGGTTTGTACGGAGCACGTGGCTCTTGCAGCACCAACCGCTGATTTGGCATCATGATAATCGGTCACACCGATTAGAGTCCTCATAGCGAGCATCCTACCTTGCGAGCATGAATCGTATCAAACCAACTCAGGTACCAGGTGCCAAGCCGTACCTATCCGGTATTGCCAAACCTGACCTGAAACGCTGATGTGAGTCCACGGGATGAAGTGCTATGGGAATAGCTACTCGGAAAGATACATATCCCCAATTTTAATACCAGTGTACTTCATTCCTACCGCAACCGTTTACCTTAATAAGGTCTTCAACTGGACTCATCCTCTGCATGAAACAAAGAGTATTAACTCCAACCTTTGAAGTATAATCAAATAGATGAGCCTTGTGGGAACGTAAAAAGTGGGTGTCACTGCCGAGATCGCTTTCGATGTCAGACGGATGCATAACACGTACACACTGCATAATGCATTGTTTTTCATAGTATTCATTAACTTGCAAACTTAAATTTGCCTTGGACCTTGCCATTCCTTGCGCGCGGTCCCTGTGGTCTCAAACCCCAGTTCAGTGACTTGCCAGAGCGAACGGTTGATTATGAGCCAAGTCAATTCCATGGAAATTCTTACGTCATAATAAATGCTTACTTCTCGTCGATTTGCCTTTTTCGAAAGTCATCTCCAGGGTTGCAGCTGGGCCCTAGAATCAGTCAATCGCCCAATGATCAGAAACGCGTTACAATAACATAAGACTTCTCATCCCTGCTAGTTTTAGCTTTAGCTAGCGGTGTGTTCTGGGGTTTTCGGCAAGGGCGCGAATACGATGCTCGTCTGCCTCCGCTGGGCTCTTGCCTATGGCAACGCTCGTCTAACCTTTACTTGAAAGCTGAAATCGTATAAATTATTTATGCTGAGATAACATCCTGCTTCCATCACATTTCTCAATGGATACAATCTGTGAAATTTGGATGCACTCCTGACAACAGGAGTAATCTAGTTAAGTTAGTTCTGCGCAAATCGCACCGGTCTTGGATGGAGCAGCTAGCAGTGCCTGCCAAAATATGCCACAGTGGCCGGTCGACTGCCGACCACGCCTGCCGCTGATGACCGTAATCCGGGCATTGGTCGCTTTCATTTTTGCCAGTATCATCAGCATAAGCGCGGAAGTGTCATGGACTTCCATGCCAGTCACGTGCGGTCCAGCGGCAACTGGAAGCGACAACCAAACCCAGGCAGGGACCACGTGCCTTGCAGTATTGCCATTTGCACAAATAAAATATTCTCATGGTGCCCTTTGGCTTCCTCAACGTACTGGCCTCGCTGTCCAACGGCTCCCCAATGTCAGAATCCCTCTCGGCCCACACGCACAGGTGCCGCCGCACCACATCTTGCACCTGGAAGCAGGGCTGGGCCCGTGCCTGCCCGCCTACCTGTCGCTTGCACGCGAACATTCCAGACGCGCAGTCCTGCCCGGCGCGGATGAGCGACTGGCGATGGTGGTCGTATCCAATGGCGCCGGCGACACGATCTCGAGCACAGCCGGCCCTGGCTTTGCCTCCAGCTCAATTACCGGAGACGTGGAGGATGCAGCCGCCGCAACGACCACCGCATCCGGCTCCCTCAAAGCCGTCGAGGCGCTCTGGCCCCCAGGCAACGCGCCACCCCAGCCGGGTCTGGCGGCAATGGGGTTGCTGGCAGCAAGCTCTGTGCCACTGGTGAGATCTGTGCGCAATCTTGGGGTGGTGGAGAAATTGGGTTGTGTGAGTTCTCTCCTCCCCGGGACAATGTGGCGCCGGCAGGGATGGGCTCCAGGGGGGGCCCGTGCAGGGAGCGGTCTGACTGAACGCACATTGCAGGGACACCAAGATGGAGTTGGAGATTGCGGGAAGGTGGAAATGGAAATATTGGAAGATCGATCTGAAGATTGTGTGAAGATGGATTCGAAGGTTGTGTGAAAGTGGATGCGAAACGTTGTGTGAAAATAGACTTGAGCATAGTGTGAAGATGGGATGTAAAGATAGTGTGAAGACGAATTTGGACACAGAAATAGATGGTTTCGAGTCAGTTGAGGGTGGGTTTGAAGGTAGTTCATGGTGTATTCGAAAGCAGGAAAGTGGATTTGAGGAAAGGGCAGCTAGGGCGAAAATGATACGCTCCCCTGCGACGTACACTCCACCCCGAGAGTGTGGTGGCGGCGGTGGTGGTAATGGTGGTGGTGGTGGTGGTGGTGGTGGTGGTGGTGGCGATGGTGCCGTCGTGGTGGTGGCCATGATCGGAGAGTCGGCGAGGTGGAGGGTTGCTGCTGCGGAGGGGTGCTGGGGCGGAGGAATGGAGAGACGGGGTGGTGATGGGGGTCGGGTGGAGGGTTACAGCGAACTGGTGGTGGAGGGGCAGAGGGGACCAGACGAGACAGTGGCCGCCGTAATGCGCTGGCCTCTGACCGGCTGCGATCTTGTGGGATCTTGTGGGATCTTGTGGAATCTTCTGGAAGGTTGGACGAGCTTGTGTGCGCTATGTGTGTTTCCCGCCCAGCGGTGTTTTCAGCCCAGCGGCTGCTCTCCCCGGCCTCCTGCTGCCGAGCCCTCCTCGCCACCCCCAACCAAATCCTCCAGCATGCACCTCGAAACGGCTGTTGTCCTAAACGGTTTTTCCTTCGTACAGGGGCTTCCCTCGCAACGCCCCCAACCACCTGGCCCTCAGCTGCCATCCCAACAGCGCCGGCCCCAAATAAGTGCCGACCTTAACTAAGCGCCGACCCACGGGTCTCCTCTCAAACACCCTTCCCCCCCTCCCCCAGCTGCGCCTCCACGCCGCCGGCAACACCAGCTGGCTGCTGCAGCTCAACACCACTGCTGCAGCAGGGGGGGTCCTGCCACCCGAGCTCCAACCGCCGCCGATCGGCAGGCCTGGCGGCCCGCCGGGGGCGCCGCTGCTGCTCTTCTACCGGCGGGATTGGTGGGAGCGGCTGACGTCGACGTCGACGACGGCGACGGCGACAGCGGCAGCAGACTCGGGGGAGGGTGCCGCCTCTACGACGACGGGGGCGGCGCCGCTGCCTCCCACTTGGTCGTTGCTAGTACGGCTGGTTTCGGAGCTTCTCAATCGGGATCTGGACGGGGACGGCAAGTTGGACCACGTGCTGTGCGTCGACATGATGCCGGGTGGGTTGTTGGGAGTGGTTTGGGGTTGTTGGGGGTTGTTGGGAGTGGTTGGAAATGGTTGGGAGTGGTTGGGAGTGGTTGGGGGTGGTTGGGAGTGGTTGGGGCGATTGGGAGTGGGGGGTGAGAGAAGCTCGTGAGGAAAGCCCGTGTACTGGCGGTGAGAGGGCCGGAGTGTTGCTGGGGGAGCTGGGGGTGGGGGGTGGGGCCCGGTGAAGGGAAAGGGCGCAGGGGTGGAGGCCAGCTACGTGGTCAATGCTCGTCCTTCGCTCGTCCCGCTCGTCCTTCGCTCGTCCCGCTCGGGTACCGCAATTTTCCTCTCTCCTTCCCTCACAGCAGCAGCAAAAGCACACCGCCGTACCTGAATCCCTGCCCCGCTGCTCCGCTGCACCGCCTCCCCCGCTGCCCCGTCAGGATGCAAGGGTGGCGCGCTGCTGGCCGCCATACACGCCTCCCTAGCGCAGACCCGTGGGTCATCGCAGGGGGTGTGGTTCGACACGAACGACCTCACCCCCTTGCTAGGTGAGTGGGCCGACCCGCCGGACCTCACCCTCCCCACCCGCCCCACCCGCCCTCTCTCCATTGCCCCTCGCTGCCGCCTTTGCAGCCCGCTAATACCAAATACACACCAGCCACCACCTACCCGTAACACACTAACGACCGCTTACTAGCGTACCAAATACACACCAGTCACCCCTCGTGTCCCCCCCTCCCCCCCCCCCCGCTGCCCCCAGGCGGTCCCGCGCTACTCGCCGCGATGCGGCTGTACATCTCCCTCGCCGCCAGCAACGCCGCGCCATTCACCCCCGCCGGCGGCGGCGGCGGCGGCGCCTCTCGTAGTGTCGTACCCGTGACGGCTGCGGAGCTGCTGGCGGCGGGAGGTGCGGTTGACGCCGCCACGGGCGCCCCGCTGTGCGGCGTCCTCAACCCCCTCTTCGCCGCCGGTCGTTGTCTGTTCACGATCGACTGGGCCCCAGCCGCAACTCGGCTGGCGGGCGCGGGCGAGGCGACGGGTGAGGCCGCACGGGGTGTGTGGGAGCGGGCTCGTGGGGAGGGAGGGAGGCGGCATGAAAACCGTTTCAACCGTTTATGTGACATGGTTGGGATAGCTGGCGCACATTGTCTTCGGAGACCCAGTTGTGGGCGCATGCTGGGGCACTGGGGCGGCCTGTCAGCGGTCGTTTGAAAGGAAACGAATAAAAACAAACAAACAAGACCCGGTTAGACGGCTTATGAGTCGGAGGACACAGCCTAGCGGGCGATAACTAGCCGGCTCGTGGGGGAAGGGGGCGGCGAGCGGAGCAGGGAGCGATGGCGATACCAGCTGGGGATTCTGCTGTGTTTATTTTGGGCTTGTTATCGTGGCAGGCCGTACTGAACGCCGTACACTACCAGGACGGTCGTACTGACGGCCGTACACGCTCTTGGCTTGTGGCCGCCGCCGTCCCCGCAGGCCTCCCTGGAGTGCTGGGCGCCGCCGCCCTTCCGGGAAGCGATGTGGTCCAGCTGCCGCCCGGCGCCGCGCCACCAACCAACCTAACCACCTGTACGGAAACCCTCTGCCCGTACGCTGAGGTCGTTAGTCGGGCCTCCCTGGAGGCCCCGGCGGTGGCGCTGGACAGCAACCGCCACAAAGGCGCGGCCGACGGAACGGACAGCGCCGGTACGGCGGGCCAGTACGACAGCGCCTCGTTGTCGTACCTCCAGGAGGTACGGCTCCTGCCGCCGCAGCTGCTGGTCAACCGGGGTCCGCTGGTGGGAGAGGCGGAGGACTCGTGGCTGCTACTGCCGCCGCCGCAGCCCCCGCCGCCGGCGCCGCCGCCATCGCTATTGTCGGAGGGGCCGCCTCCCCCCCTTCCTGCTCTTCCTCTCCCCTCCTCCTCCGCCGCCACCGCCGCCGCCTCCTCATCGTCGCTGGTGCAGATGGCGGTGCGCAGCCGGGCAGAGGAGTTCGTCAGGTGGGGAGTATGCGCCTCGTTTTGGGTGGGGTTTCTAGGAAGACCCGTGGACCCGTGGACCCGTGGGTGGGGTGGGTGGGTTTGATAAGAGAATCCGCGAATCCACGGCCAACAAACCGAGGGCGGTGAAGTTGACGGGGTGGGCGGGGGAAGCGTATACCCGGTTACACGGCATAGGGAAGTTGGGGTTTCGATGGGTGTGGGAGGAAACCGGGGATTTGGAGGAGAGCGGAGAGGGTCGCTTGCGGTGCGGTACGGCGGGTGGGTAATTGCTGGCGTGATGCCGACACGCTGATGCCGTACAAGGCGGGTCGAAGGACGTCCAAGGGCGACATGCGGGGGGCAGGAAGGGGTAGGATCCAAATTTACGGTGTGTATTTGGATCACATATGGGGAGGGGGCTCACGCTCGGCGCCGGGCTTGCAGCCTCTTCGTCCTGACATCAGGCACAACGAGCCACGCATTCCACGCATTCAATTTCGTATCTCCCGCCCCCCCCCCCGAGCCGTTGCCCCCACCACCACACGTCCTTTCCTGTAACCCTCCCCCCCCCCACGTGCGCTGCCCCATGTGAGCAGGCTGGTGTCGTACCAACTGTATTTGAAGTACGGCCTCATCACGCAGCTGGCAGTCAGCCTAGGTACGGCGGAGGAGGGGCTGGAGCGAGGGGGGATGGGAGGGGCTGGAGCGAGGGGGGATGGGAGGGTTCCTCAACCCAGTTCTCCAGCATGCATCTCGAAACGTCTGTTCGAGACGGTTTTCCCTTCGTACACGGGTTTTCCTTGCACCCCCCCCCCTCGCTTCCCCGCCCTCACAACTGCCCCCGCACAACTGCCCTGCCACAACTGCCCTGTCACAACTGTCCCCCCACAACTGCCCTGTCGCAACTGCCGCACAGGCAACCACGCCTCTGAGTCGGCGGCCCGCCAGCAGTCACCATCGAATGACGGCAGCGACGGCGCCGCAGTCTGCGGCCCCGGCATGTACGGCACCGCCAGCGTCATCAGTGACGTCACGAGGCGGGCGCCGCCGCCGTCGGAGGGGCTGACGGCGGGTGAGGTGGCGGCGCTGCTGGAGATGGACCCACGGGACGTAACGGAGGTGGCCCAGGTGCGTTCGTTGGCCGTCAGGTTGGTTTTTTGCGGTTGGATGGCGGTAGGTTCGGTGGGTTTGTGAGGAAAGCCCATGGGTCGGTCACTGGCTAGGAGGTCTCCGATTAGGAAGATGTTTTGGTACACAGGTTTGAAGATGCAAGCTGGAGAACTCGGTCGGGGAAGGGAAATCTGGAGGTCGGGTGTCGACCCCGGCTGCTATGTAGGAGTTTGGCAGGCTCTCCACCGCCGCCGGGGCGAGCGGGTCGTTGCTGGTGCAACCGCTAACCGCTAACCGCTCGCTGTCTCCCTGCCGTTGACAGTCTGCTCCCCACCCCAGCCTCTCCTCCTCGTTTCCCTGCGTCGTCCCCCCAGCTACAAAAACCCAGAACCCGAAACCCCCCCCCCAAACCTCCCGCAACCCCCCGCACCCCCACCCGCAGGCGATCTTCACGGCCGTGGAACACCCCAATGCCGTCCTCGACATTCAGTTGCCGTACGGATCGCAGTACAGGTACAGGCGCACACTGTTCGAGCGTTGTCGGTCGTCTGCGACCGTATTTGCCGTCGTGCGAGACTCTTGCGTTTCGGTGGCTTGTCCGCCAACCGTGCCACCTCTCCTCCAACCGTCATCTCCCCAGGTTCCAACCCCCCACCCGAAACGCAGCTCCCCAACTAACTCCCAACTAACATAATTTCATTCCTCCTCCGCCTCCCACGTCGCCACATGCCTGGCTATGCTAAGCGGCACAGCAACCCCCCCTCCCTTGATGCCCCTCCCTGGTTTGTCGGCCGTGGATTCGCGGATGTATTTCACCCTCCCTCCATTGCTGCCTCGTCCTGGCGGCAGGGCGGTGCTGGACCAGCTGGCGCTGGCGGCCCTAGGCAGCGGCAGTAGCAGCAGCGGCAGTAGCAGTAGCAGCAGCAGCAGCAGCGGCAGCAGCACCCCCGGCTCCTCCAGGCGGCGAGTCCTGGGCACCGCGTCTGGCGAGCAGTTGGGGGACGAGCGGGGGCGGCGGCAGCTCCGGAACCAGGATCCAGGCGCTGCGGGTGCCCTGGATCGGATCCTGGCCGAGGCCCAGCCGCAGGAGCTGGTGTCCCTGCAGGCTTGGGCGCAGCGGCAGTTCGTCAGCATATCACTGGGTGAGGGGGGTTTTAGGGTTTTAGGGTTTTAGGGGGTTTTAGGGTTTCAGCGATGCCGCTGGACTCCTCTCGGTGCGGTTCACCCCGCTCTTCTTCTTTCCCTCACTGTGGCCTCGATATGCATCAATACCTTGCCCCCCCCCCCACGGGTTTCCCTCGAACCCCCCAACCGGGTCTTCCTCGAAATTCCCCAAACGGGGGGGGGGCTGGGGGGAGTTCTTACCTAATACCGCCCAAACCGGGGGGGCTGGGGGGAGTTCTTGCCTATTACCGCCCAAACCCGGGGGGGCTGGGGGGAGTTCTTGCCTATTACCGCCCAAACCGGGGGGGCTGGGGGGAGTTCTTGCCTATTACCGCCCAAACCGGGGGGCTGGGGGGAGTTCTTGCCTATTACCGCCCAAACCGGGGGGGCTGGGGGAGTTCTTGCCTATTACCGCCCAAACCGGGGGGGCTGGGGGGAGTTCTTGCCTATTACCGCCCAAACCGGGGGGGCTGGGGGGAGTTCTTGCCTATTACCGCCCAAACCGGGGGGGCTGGGGGGAGTTCTTGCCTATTACCGCCCAAACCGGGGGGGCTGGGGGGAGTTCTTGCCTATTACCGCCCAAACCGGGGGGGCTGGGGGGAGTTCTTTCCTATTACCGCCCAAACCGGGGGGGCTGTGGGGAGTTCTTGCCTATTACCGCCCAAACCGGGTCTCGCCTGTACCCTCCGCTTCCTATGTCGTGTAACCGGGTCTTCTCGGCCCCCCCCTCCAAACCGGATCTCCTTGCCACCCCCACCCCGCCACCCGCGCGTTCCAAATACACTCTTCCCTGATCAGTTGTTTTTTCATCAACTTCCCCTTCTCCCCCTGCATCGCCTGAACGTGTCCTCGCCAACCTCCCCCGTCCATGTCAAGTTACCGCTTCTCTTCCGTCACCCCCCTTCCATCGTCATCGCCCTTGGTTTGTCGGCCGTGTTTTTTCGCGGAGTATCCTTTATAACCCCCCTCCCCCGGGCGGTTCCGGGCCCCCCCTCCCCACCGCGGCCCCCCCCCCCCTTCAGCCTTCCCATACCCGGCCATCTTGATCCGCATGTACGGCCACTCCATCGGTGCCGTACGGGTTCCTCGGGGGGAGGCGGGCTCCGGCAGCCCCGCCGCCGTCCCGCCGCCCCGCCACCACAGCAGCAACGCCGCCCTGCCTGCCGCCGTCAGCGCCTGTGTGGCCGTCCTGGTGCTGTTGGCCACCATTGGCGCGGTGTGCCTAATCTGGCGCTTCCGCCACGGCGTCGACGGCGGCTTCAGCTGCCCCGGGCGGCTGCCGGACGCGTCGCCCATGACCACCCTGGTGGTAACGGACGTGCAGGTCAGTTGGCGGTTTGCAGTTGGTGGGTTGGTCGTGTTTTGATGGGTACGGTAACTACTGGTGGCGGCGGCGGCGGCCGCGGCGGGCGCCGCAGTTGGCGGTCGGGCTGATCCCTTCGGCCCCTATCACCCGCTTCCAGGCACGGCTGGGTACATAACCAGCCACCCCTCCCCAAGACCCCAACCCTCGTCCCAGCCCCCCCCCTAACCCCCAACCTTCCCCTGACCCGCCCCCTAACTCCCAACCTTCCCCTGACCCCCCCCCCCCTGACCCCACGGGTTTCCCTCGAACCCCCCCTGACCCCCAGCCTCCCCCTGACCCCCCCCCGACCCCCCCCCCCGCAGAGCTCCACCACCCTGTGGGAGGTGCTGTCCGGCGATGTGATGGACGAGGTGATGCACATACACCACAGGGTCATGCGGCAGGTGGGGAGGAGCCCGGGGGGGGGCGGGGTTTGGGGTCCAGGGGGGGCGGGTTGTGGGGGTCCAGGGGGGGTGGGGTCCGGGTGGGGGGTGGGGCCCAGCAGGGGCTGGGTCCAGGGAGGAGCGCCCTGACCCCCCAGCTCGCACCGAATGGTTCCGCCTAGGGTTGGAGACTCCCAGCCGCAAATCGTGGGGTGCGGTAGCTGGCGCCCGACCGCGTGACGGGGGGCCCAGTCACTTCACCCCCCACCCCCCATTCCCCACGTCACGTTACCGGTTCTTTTACTGCCCTCCCCTCCCCCACCGCCCTTCCCTCCCCTACCGCAGTGCATCACCCACTGGAAGGGTTACGAGGTGGGCACGGAGGGCGACTCCTTCGCGGTGGCGTTCCACCTGCCGGAGGACGCACTGGATTTCGGGCTGGGTGTGCAGGTGGGCAGGCGGGCGGGGGGGAGAGGAGGGGGGTGGGCGGGCGGGGGGAGAGAGGAGGGGGGCGGGCGGGCGGGGGGCGAAACACAGCAAAGGGCAACGTGTACGACAAAACCGACCGACCGGCCGGCGAGGCTGCACGTGTTTCCTTGCCCTCTTGGCAATTGGGGGGTTGCGAGGAAAAGCATCATTTAGGACAGCCGTTAAGAGGGGGGGTAATAGGATGGGAGGCGGAATGCGGGACACGGGCGAGGCTGGTGTCCCCCCCGGGCTATCCTACCCATGTCGTGCAACCGATGTTGCCCTTCCCACCCCGGTCCCCCCCCGTTCCCCCCGGCTCCCTCCCCGGTCCCCCCCCCGGTCCCCCTCTCGGCCCCCCCAGGTCGCCATGCTCGGAGCCGAGTGGCCGCCAGAGCTGCTGGAGCAGCCGGAGGGGTGTGAGGTGTGGACTCGGCGGCACTCCGTGCAGCCGCCGTCGCCGTCACCGGTGGCCATGTCCCCCCGGCAGCTGGCGAACGAGCTGCTGGCGATGGCGGCGGCGCAGGGCGCAAAGAGCGGGCCGCTGCCGGGCATGTCTTGGAACGACGGCAGCACGGGGGGCAGGACGGGTCGCCGAATGTGGGTAACAGGGAGGGCGGGGTTGGGGGTGCATGGTGGCATGGCCACACGCGTGCGCCTTACCCCGCCCACCCACGCCGAAACCAGACCCCTGGGCAAACCCTAAAACTCCGCAAAACCCTAAAACACATCACCTCACCCCCCCTGCGCAGTCCGATCAACCCCCCTCGTGGCCATTCCAGCGTTGCTTCCCCCCCCCCCGCCCCCCGTGCTCTCTTCCCCCCCCCTCGTGTCACCGGTTTTCACGCCGCCCCCTTTTCGTGCCCCCCCCCCCCCCCGCCCCCCGTGCTCTCTTCCCCCCCCCTCGTGTCACCGGTTTTCACGCCGCCCCCTTTTCGTGCCCCCCCCCCGCAGCCTTAACGCGCTCTCCAACCTTCGCCGCAACAGCCACAACGACACAGCCGACAGTTTCCGGCTCCTCTCCCACGGACGGCATCCCCTGGTGGCGGCGGTAGCGGCAGCCGCGGCAGCCGACGGCTCCGGCGGTGCTGGGCCGGTGGCCAGCTACCCCAACGGCGCGACCGCCGCCGCCGCCTTCTTCGCCAACCCCAGCGGCAACAGCACGCTACACCGGTGGCAGTCCACGCCGCTGGCGATTCACTCATCTGCGCCGTCGCCGCTGCTGGCGGCCTCGCGCGCCATGCTTAGCGCGTCCAGGATGCCGCCACCCCAACCAACCCAACCAACCCAACCAACCCCCAACTCCCCGGCGGCGCCGACGTCCTTGGTCCTTTCGCAGCCGCCGCGTCCCGCCTCTGATGCCGTCAGCCGAATGGCGTTGGCGTCGACCGCCGGCGCCGGCGGCGGAGGCGGCGGCGGCGGCCGCGGCCCTGACGGCCCCTTCCGCCAACGCCTCTCCCGCGTCGTACCGAACATCAACGGCGCCGCCGGACGTCTGATACCCGCTGGCAACGCGGCTGCTGCCGCCGCCGCCGGCGGTGGCGGCGGCGGCGGCGGCGCTGCCTTCGCGTCAGTCGACTCCGCCACCTATGTGGTCGGCTCCCTGCCAGCTAGGGCCGGTCCGCTGCTGATGCTGCCGGAAGGTCCCCGGATCGAGCCCCGGGTAGGTGCTTAGGGTTTAGGACGGAGACGCCCAAGGTGCACCGCACCATGACATCCGCTGCCGGTAACTAGGCATGTGTGAATGTCCCATGGGTCGGTCCCACCGCCGTGTCCACCTAGCGTCGCTGACGAGGCAAGAGCAGCAAAAGCGCAGTGTTAGGATATGCCTCGAACGTACCGGTACTAGTAGCTGTTACTCGAACGTAGTGGATAGAACGTATTCGCGCATTAAACATCGCTTTCGTCTCGGGCTGTCTCAGCGCATTAAACATCGCTTTCGTCTCGGGCTGTCTCAGCGCATTAAACATCGCTTTCGTCTCGGGCTGTCTCAGCGCCTCTCTCCGCTGTCGTGGGACCACCTCGACCTTGGGGCGTCTGGGGCCATGTGTTTCGATGGGCCTTATCGCCGCCTCCAACCCCTCCTCCCCCCGGGCCCCTGCAGCTCAAGCAGGGAAGGCCGACCCTAAACCAAACCCGACCAGCTGCCGTCTGTCGTACCGTGTGTCGTACTGTGTGTCGGTCGCTGGCCTCCTCCCGACCAACCGTTCCCGAGCTAACCGCCGCGCCCTCCCCCTTTCTTCACCCCTTTGCGGATCTGGATCCGCAGCATCTGGATCTAGGCCCGTTTTGCAACAGCACGCCCGATGCGAGCGGACGCGCTCCAGGGGGGGCATTCAGCCCCGGCTCAGGCACTGATGCGTCGCCCAGTTGCACGCCGGCTCTGGACACGGGGCCAGATCCGGATCTCAGCCGATCCGGACAGGGGCCGCAAGAACGAGATCCTGATCCAGATCCATCGAGATCCAACCTGGACAGGTGAGATCTGCGTCTGCGTTCGGGGGGTGGGGCGGGGGCGCTCTGTCGTACAGTAGCGCTTGCCGTACATCCCTCACGCGTGACCACTGCCGTTACCGTCACCACCACTGGGATTGCCGCGAATTTGAAACGTGGAGGAACCAACGAACACTCACTTCCCAGCCATCACCACCGAAAGTTATCACCGGTACTATGCGCTGCAGGATTGGCGAGTGTGCCACGTCAGCACCTCAGTCGCCGCCGGGGGCTGCGATGGACCCACTGGACCGACCGCTTGAGGCGTTTGGGGCCGGCCAGCAGCAGGCGTCCGAGTTGAAAGAGCTCGAGTTTGCTCGCCACCAGCAGCAGCAGCACCATCATCATCAGCAGCAGCACATTCATCAACATCAGCAACAGCAGCAGCAGCAACGGTACCAGGGCTTCGGAGGACAGGACTTCGACCAGCGCAACGACCACAACCGCCAACAGAACGAACGCATCCAGCGGGCTGAGTACGAACGCCACCACAACCGCAATAACCGCAATAACGAGAACAACCACCACCGGGACGAGCAAACCCATCAGGATGACGAGCGCAACCGCCGCAGCTCCGCACGCGGCCGCCACAGCAGCGAGTGCGGCGAGCGACGTGACGAGCACAACCGCCACAACGGCACCAACAATAACCACCACAACCACCACAACGATGAGCGCCACCACAAGGGCGACTCCTCAGTCCCCCTCTTCCGAATGTCGTACAGGGCGGACGGCCAAATCAGCGACAGCTCGTCCTGCCCCGGTGATCCAAATACCGAAATGGTCCTCAACAGCGCGCGTTCAGTGGAAGCCCCCGAACTCATCTTTACCCAGGACAACTTCGTTGGCGGCGACGGCGGCGGCGCCGCCGCCGCCGCCGCCGCTGCCGCCGCCGCCGGCAGCACCACAACGACCTACAGCACCTTCACCGATGTTGATACCAACGCTCTGCTGCCCAAACACACACCCGCTGGGGTGCCCATCGCGCCCACCCACCTCCGGTCAAAGAGCACGCTGGCTTACCCGTGCGTCCGGGGCTCACCCCACCACCTGGCTGAAGTCAGCGCCAGCGAGGGCGCCGGCGGCGGCGCCGCTGGCGGCGCCGGACGCGGACTGACGGCGGCCATGATGGCAGCCCGCGTCGGCGGCGGCGGTGGCAGGCGCGGTGGCGGCGGTGATGACGGCGACGCCGACGGCCGGCACGGCCTGTACGGCAGAGGTGGCGGCGGCGGCGCCGCCGGCGCCTTTGACGTTGCGGCGATACAACTGTCCGTCGAGGACGCCCCTGACTGGCAGGTACGACAGTGGGCCCCTGCCTGGCACACGCGCGCACTTTGCGGCAAATGTTCGCGCACCCTTCTCAGCCTCTCCCGCTCCCCCTCCGCACCCCACCCAGAGGTCAGCATGCATCTCAAAACGTCTGTCCTAAACGGTTTTTTCTGGCGTCCACGGGTGTTCCTCGAAATCCAGAGGCCAGGTGTCACTCGAGCTCTGCGGCATGCTGTTCGCTCATCAAACATGTCTCTCGCTCCGAAACCCATTTCCCGGTAGTCCTTCTCCTCGGTCTGCTACGCCGTGCCAACTAGTTCCCTCGCCGCCACCTCCCAGCCAAGCGCACTGAACGAGTTCCCTTTCGCACCCGTTTTCTATAGCACCCGTTTTCTATAGCACCCGTTTCCTATAGCACCCGTTTCCTATAGCACCCGTTTTCTACAGCACCCGTTTTCTTTAGCACCCGTTTCCTATAGCACCCGTTTCCTATAGCACCCGTTTCCTATAGCACCCGTTTCCTATAGCACCCGTCTTCTATAGCACCCGTTTCCTATAGCACCCGTCTTCTATAGCACCCGTTTCCTATAGCACCCGTCTTCTATAGCACCAACGTGTTACACCCTAAAGCACCCACCCACGTGTTAGCATCAAACCGGTTCTCCCGCCGCCCTCCCGCCGCCCTCCCCGGGTCTTCTCGCCACCCACCTCGCAGAGCGTCGTGCCCTGGGACACCGGAGCCTTCAGCAACGCCGCCGCCTTCACACCGGGCTCAGCGCCTTCGCGCTGTCGAGACCTGCGACGACCTCTCTCCCCGCCGCCGCCGCCGCCGCCGCCGGCGGCGGCGGCGCCGCCGCTGCGGCGGCCGCCGGGGCCGCCGCTGCGGCTGCTGTCACATCGGGGGCACGGCGGCGGCCCTGAGCGCAGCTACCACGGCCGAAGCCATGTGACTGTGGACCACAGCTATCACGGCCACGGCCACGCCGCCCACATTGGCCCGGACCGAAGCCACGGCTTCTTCGCCCGTGCCAACTATCAGAACCACCCCAGCGGTGTCGGCGGCGGCGGCGGCGGCAGCGGCGGCGGCACCCTCGCCGTTACCCGTCGCATTGGCTCGGCGGCGGCCGACGGTTTCAGCTCGGCGGCCGCCGACGGTTGGTTCGGCCGGCAGCTTACTAAACGGCGGTTGATGGAGCTGCAGCAGACCGTTGGCGTTGCCGCCGCCGCCGCCGCCACCAGCGGCGGTAACGCCAGCAGCGGCCCTGGTCTGAGTACGAGCGGCGGCACAGCGGTCGTCTCGGGCCCTATGGGCACGGTACCTCGCACTGCAGACGCCAGCGGGGTGAGGGGGGGTTCCCGGGGGGGGGTGGCGCGAAGACCCGGTCCCAAGCCCCAAGGGGGGTTGCGAAAAGGAAACCGGTTACTCGACGGTGGGTGGGTTGCAAGGAAAACCCGTGTACGAAAGGATAACCGTTTAGGACAGAAACAGACGTTCGGGGATGCATGCTGGAGAGCTTGGTTGAGGAAAACCTAAAAGGCGCAGGCCAAATGTCGACGCCTTCGGCGGCTATGGAATCTACTTCAGCTGCAACTCCATTCCGCTGGACTAACGGAAACGAGGACCCCGCGCGGCATAAGGAAATGCTGGGTGGGATGGGATTGGGGGCCTGCTGCGTCGGCTGCCTTTCCACCTTGTCACCGCTACTCATCGAGCACCGCCATCGATGCCCTCCTACAACCCCCGGCGCTGATACCCCAAGACCGTCCGGTACCCACAGCGGGTCTGCGACCAGCTCTCCTTATGCTCACCCTCTCGCCCTCACCTTCAACTTCACCCACCACACACACCCGTCCAAACCCCCACGCCCCCGACAACGGGTTTCCTCCCTTTCCCCTCCCCCTTGCTATGTTGTGTAACCCAGTCTTCTCCCCCCCCCCAACCTCCCCCAACCTCCCCCCCTTTTTAAACACCCCCCCAACCTCCCCCCCAACCTCCCCCCGGCCCCCCCTCCCCCCCCACACAGGAACACACCGCCCCCCGCAATATCCCGCAGGCCCTCCTGCAGCGCTTCAACGCCAGCCTGAGGCGCATGAACACAATCTCCCGCCAGTCCGCGTGTACATCTCAGCGCCCCACCTCCACGGGCCTCACCTCGCTGGGCGCACCAGTGTCTGGGGAGCCGCCGGTCTCCGGCAGCGGCGGCGGCGGCGGCGGCGGCGGCGGCGGCGGCGGCCCTGCATCCGAGCGCTTTACTGTCGATGGCATGATCACAGAGGTTACATTGCACTTCAGCAATGGTGGCGGCGGCGGCGGCGGCGGCGGCGGCGGCTCCGCCGCCGCCGCCGCCGCCGCCGCCGCCACCGCCGCCAGCGTCACGCCCGTGTCTGTCGCCAGCCTCATGACTGTCGAGCGCGTGGATGTCACAGTTGGCGAGGGGGGGGAGACGGCCTTCGATACGCAAGAGACGGACGCCACGATGGGCTACCTCCCAGCGAGAAACACTGGCGCTAAACCCGCCGCCGCCGCGGCGGCGGCGGCGGCGGCGCGCTTCAGCGAGGGCGCGCCCGCGCCATCAGGCCCAAGTGGCCGCCCATCACTTCCGGCAACCGCCAACGGTGGCGTGTCCGCGAGTCTCGGCGGCACCGGCGTGTTGCAGGTCGGCCGCAGCAGCCACCTCCTCATGCTGGGGCCGCCGGGGGGCGCGGCGGCGGCGGCGGCGGCGGCGGGCCTGGCGGCTGGTGCGTCCCGTGGGTCGCTCTTCATGGATCTATTGTGGCGCGACATCAACATGGCGGCCAGCGGTGAGTGGGATTGCGAGCGTGTTGATTCGCCGAATGTGTCGCTGTGTGGGGTGGGGGGTGGGGTTGGGGGGAGACTGAAGAAAGGCCGTGGACTAGGAAGCCGGGAGGAAACAGTTTGTGTGTGTGGGGGGGTTTGTGGCGGTGGGGAGCCAGCCGCCGGAATGCAGGGGGGTGGGCGGTGTTGAGGTGCCAGGGAGGGCGGGGCAAGGTACGCCGTCATCCGGGTACCCTGCCAACTGCCCCACCCCCCCCTTCTCCCATGTCGATTAAACGGTTATTTTGTGTACCCCCCCTCCCTTTTATGTACCCCCCCTCTCCGTCGAAACCCTCTCCGTTTCCTGTAACGCCCCCCCCCCCCCCGACCCCCCCTCTCGCTGTGGCGCTGCAGCGGGGGCCGAGGGCGGCCCTGACGACCCCCTCGCCGCCGGGGGCGGCCACACCGTCATCGTAGGCTCCCCGGCGGCGGCGGCGGCGGCGGCGGCGGCGGGTTCGTCAGAGCCCCTGCCGTCGCCGCTGCTGCGGCGGCGGCCTGAGGGCTGGGCCGCCCGCGCGCAGCTCACGGCCGCCGCCGGCGTCGCCGCTACCGTGGCGGGCGCGCTGCGTTCCGTGTTTGAGCAGGTGTGCCCGGAGGGTGTCGTCGCGCACCTGGGGCTTGGGGCTTGCGTCAGGGAGCCGTACGGCAGTGGCGGCGGCGCCGGCGGCGGCGGCGGCGGTGGTGGTGGCGGCGGCGGCGGTTTCACGGCGGAGCCGCAGCTGGTGTTACGCGGGCTGCGGCTCCGAGTGGGGTTGCACTCGGGGCCCTCGGAGTCGGAGGTGAGGCAGGGGAGGGGGCGGGGGGCTGATACACCAGACGGCATGCAGGGCAGGGGTTTGTACGGCAGGCGCGCGGCGCGGGGATTGATATATCAGGGACACCTAGGTAGTTTGTGGGCGCATGCTGGAGCACTGGGACGGACTCCCGGCAAACCTGTGGAGGCGTCCCGTCGGGGCTGTGTTAAGGGAAAAAAGGAAACGAAATGCTACGGGAAGGGGGGAGGGGGCCTAAGGGTTTTCGAGCATCCCCGCCCTCAGTTGCCTCCGGGCGTTCCCCCTCGCCCTGGGCGGGGTTGCTCCGAAAGCCTTCGGCCCCCTCTCCCCCCCCCCCCGTGGCAAAAATCCCCCCTCGCCCCGTGGCACTCCCGCCTTCTGGGATCTTAAAGGCCTCCCTCAACCCCCCTCGCCCTGCCCCCCGGCCCCCCGTGTCCGAAGACGTTTCCTCCTAGTTCGTGTTCCTACCCTCCGTTTCCTACTCCGTGTAACCGGGTCTTCTCGCCCTCCCCCCCCTGGGTATCCTATCCATGTCGCGTAATCGATTAACCGATTTTTATGGCCCCACCCCGCGCCCAGGCTTTTTGCAACCCACACCACCCGCCCGAATTTCTTTTATAAACCCCGCCCCGCCCGGTTTTCCCCCCTAACCACCACCCCCCCCGCCCCTAGGTCGTCTACTTCTCGCAAGGGGGGTCTGCGGGCGCCCGATACGTGGGTCGCTTCCTGGCGGTCAGCCGGGACGTGTGCGACGCGGCAGCGGTGGGTGGGGGCGGTGGGTTTGGGGGGCGGAGGCTTGCAAGGAAGACCCGCGTACAAACCGTTTAGGACAGACGTTTCGAGATGAACGCTGGAGAACTTGGTTGAGGTAACTACCGGTAAAGACGGAGGTCGGATGTCGACCTTCGGCGGCTAAGCTGAGTCGGCGGCGGCGGCGTCTAGGATAACGGAAACGAGGACCCCTGGGGGAGGAGGCGGGGCAGGGGGAATGAGGGCGGGGCAGTGGTCGAGGTAGGGGGCTACCATAGTAGAACCGGTCGAGGTAGGGGGCGGGGGAGACCCTTGGGCATAACGCAGAAGGGCAGGGGCAGGGTGCGGAGGCTGCGGGATGTACGAGAGCGGGCCGGTGACCCACCTGTCGGTCAACTCGCTGCCTCGGGCCGGATGAGTCATACGCTCCGCTCTCCGTGGTTGCTTAAGATTATTCATTTTCCTTCTCTGATGATATCCGCTTGTCTGATGATTGTTTATTCGTCTGTTTCTCCTTTGTGAGTGTTGGTTTGTCGGTTTCTTTTTCTGCTCATTTCTTCCTTGTGTGGTAAATTTACGTTTTCCTTCCTGGCTTTTTCGTGTCTCTGTCCCTCTAATCCTCTTTGTCATATCCGTTTCTCCTTCCGTTTCAGCGGATGACACAACCCGCCCTCTCCCGGTAAATTGCTGCACCCTATCTTCGTAGTCTCCCATGTCGTGTAAACGCGGTCTTCGCGTCTTCGTTGTCGTTTCGTGTAAACGGATCTTCTCGCCACCACCTCTGCCTCCTCAGGGCGGCCTGGTTGTGGCCAGCGACGCCACCTTCCGCGTCTACCAGCAGCGCCTGCGGGAGACCCGGCCGCGGTCCAAGCTGGACGTCACGCTACTGCACCTGGGCAGCCACCTCATAGGGCCCGCGGCGGCAGCGGCAGGTGCGGCCGGGCGCAGGCGGGCAGGAAGGCGGGCGGCAAAACCGCGAAACTTCAAAACTCTGAAATTCGCGGAGCCCCGAAAACTCCATGAAAACCGCCCGCAACCCAACCCGCGTTACGGTAAATAAATCCCGCACACGTGCATACAGGTACGGCAGGAATTAACGTTCTGCGTCGTGACAGCTGGACGCAGACAGCGGGGGTGCTGGCTCCAGGAAGGTCTCGACCCGCATCCCCGCAACCGCAATCTCAACCCCAAGCGCATCGCCCTGCCCCCCACCTGCCACCTGTCCCCCAACCCTACGACGCATGTACCGCTTCACCACCCCTTCGCCCAATGCGCCTCCGAAACTCCCATCCGCTCCCGGTGTGCCCAGTCTCCTGTCCTGTCCTGCCCTCTGATGCACTTCCCCCTGCACTCGGGATCCCCCTTCGCGTGTTTCGCTTCGTTACACGCGTTCGCTGGCGACCTCCCTCCCCCCTAAACGGTTTTTTCTCGCATCCACGGGTCTTCCTCGAAATCCCCCCTTAGTCGCCTCGTGGACCTACGGATTATCCTTTACCCCCCCCCCCGCCAAAAGAGCTCCAGAACCTTTCCCTAGTCGGTTTCACACATCGAGTTTTCTATCCTTTTAAGTGCCGACCAACGACCAACGACCAACGACCGACGGGTTTCCATTCCCTCCCTCCGCAACCATTATCCAGACGATGACGTCACACTGGCAAGGGCACCCTCCGGCCGAGCCCCCCCGCCCGCCGCCAGCTTAACCGCTCGCGCCGCCGCCGCCGCCGCCGGCGACTCCCCCAGTGAACTGTACGGCGTCATCTGCCCCTGGCTCCTGCCTCGCCTGGCACTCCTGCCGTCGCCGGTTCGAACCCGTCGCGAGGCGGTCCCCGGATGCCTCTCGGCGCCGGCCGGCGTGGTGGCGCCGGTTTTCTGCAACGTCCTCGGTGTGGAGTCTCTGGTGGCTTGGGAGCGAGTGGTGCTACAGCGGCAGGCGGCGGCAGCCGCCGCCGCCGCCGCGACTCGCGGCCCCAGCCGGTCGAGCCCGGAGGCTTCCGGGCACCAGGCGGCGACGGAGGGCAGCGGCGGCGGCGAGGGCTTCGGTATGGTCCATCAGGGCCTTGCGCTGCTTCGGGTAGTGGCTACGGAGGTGGCGGCGCGGCACCGGGGCTACTTGGTGGCTGTGTCGGCGGACGGCGGGCACTGGGTCCTTGTGTTTGGGTCGGCGGAGGGCGCGGTGTCGTGGGGCCTGGAGCTGCTGGAGGCGATGCTGACGGCGGAGTGGCCCGAGGGCTTTCTGGAGCACGAGCTGACGGAGGAGGTTTGGGAAGGTAGGAGGGTTACAAGTATACGAACCAGTAACTCGACTGGGGTAATGTAGTTGGTGCATAGGTAGGAGGGGAGGGGTGCGTATGTGCACGTCAGGGTGTGTATGTGGGGGGGGGGGTTACAGAAAAGAAAACCGGTTACTCGATATGGGAAGGGCAGCTGGTGCATAGCCTTCGGACACCTGCACGCGCGCGCAGGCTACTGGACTTGGGGTGACGGCCGCAAAAACTGACTCGGCGACGGTTGGTGGAGGGGAGGAAAAGAAAATAATGTGGGGGGCGGGAGGAGACGGGAGAGCGGGGGGAAGGGCGAGGGGGGGAGCGGGGCCGGCAAGCACACGTCGTCAGTGCCCGGCCGTACCCTTAAGAAGTAAAAGCGACGGCCGCCCCTCCTCATCCCGCGAAAGCGTGGGCCGAGGGGTATGACCAGCAACAAGCGCCCACCTTCCGGTGCGCCAACATCAAAAACCCAAATGCGGCACGCTCCCTGTGCCGCTATGCCGTGTGTATGGCACGCATGCGTGCCTTCCTCACAACCCCCCGCCGGGCTTTCCTCCCCCCCCTCGCCGGGCTTTCCTCACACCCCTTCCCCCCCCCGCCGGGCTTTCCTCACAACCCTCCTCCCCCCCCCGCCGGTCGCCGGGGTGCAGGCGGCTCTCTGGTCAAGCGGGGACTGAGGTTGCGGATCGGTGTTGACGTGGGCTGTGCCATGGTGCGTCCGGTGCCGCGGACCGGCAGGCTGGACTACGTGGGTCGCCCCATGAACCGAGCAGCGAGGATCGCAGCCAAGGCCAAGGCGGCGACCGTGAGCTGGGGGGAGGGTTTCGAGGAAGGCCCGAGCTTGGGGGGTTTTGAGGAAGACCCGTGGATGCGAGAAAAAACCGTGTTTAGGACAGACGTTTTAAGGGCGATGACGATGAGGTTGCCAGAAGAGATGATTGGCGAGTAGACGGGAGCGCTGGGCAGTCGTAAGATAACGGTACGTACACATTCGCGGCTTCCGACATCCCCCGCCTCCCTTTCCCCCGCGTCCACGATACCCCAATACACCCCACATCAGGAGCCGCAACAAACCCACCCACGAGATGTCCCGCCCGACCCGCCTCCGCAAACGCAGATGCTCGTCAGCGGTGCCGTGTGGGACGTGGCTCGGCCCTCCCTGGAGCCGCGCGTCTGCGCCACCTGCCTGGGGATGTCCCAGCTCAAGGGGGTGCGGGATGCGGTGGAGCTGTGGACGCTGCGTGCAGCCAACCAGCCAGGGCGGCAGGCCCCGCCGCCACCGTCGGCGCCGCTGCGGGATGCAAGCCCATAAGGCCCCCGCCGCCACCGTCGGCGCCGCCCGTCGGCACCGCTGCTGCGGCGAGG
Organism: Yamagishiella unicocca; assembly: GCA_003116995.1. Classification (NCBI taxonomy): domain Eukaryota; kingdom Viridiplantae; phylum Chlorophyta; class Chlorophyceae; order Chlamydomonadales; family Volvocaceae; genus Yamagishiella; species Yamagishiella unicocca. The sequence continues at coordinate 32,678 of BDSL01000184.1, read as the reverse complement.
CTAGCCCATAAGGCCCCCGCGGCCGCCGCCGCCGGCGCCGCTGCTGCGGGGAGCAAGCCCATAAGGCCCTCTCCTCCGGGCGGCGGCTGTTGGAGCAGCGGCGCGAGTGGGCGGGTGGGGTTGACCGAGTGCTGGGTGCTGTCTTTTAGGGTTTAGGGTTTAGGGCTTTCCGTAGGAGGCATCGGATGCCGCACGGACTGCTGGAGGGCTGTTGGCCGCGTTGACCGCGTTGACCGCGGTGGGTCTCGCGAGGTGCCAGGATCAGCCCATGCTGCGCTGTCGGCTGGTGTGCGGATAGCCTCCCGTGAGTTGCCTATCTAGGAGACGGAGGAAAAAATAACCAACCGGCGAACTAGGTTCGCGGCAGGCCGAGAAGACCCATAGGGGAGGGGATTTAGAGGGAAGGCTAGGTTACACGGCATAGTGGGGGTGTGGCGAGAAGACCCATGAGGGAGGGCGGGGGCCCTCTGCGCCAGAGTGAGGGGGCCGGGGTTAGGGGGATTTGCCCCACTTACATCTCACGGGCTGCGCTGAGTGTGTATGCCCGTGCGCACCCGCCCGCCAGTGCCCTCGTCGTACGTGCCATCGTACATCGTACGGATGCCCGTGGTTCAAGGCCATAAACCAGCGGTGCAGCAGTGCAAGAGCCGTCGCGGATTATCGCTCCATTACCTATGAGATTGCGTCATTAACGGATTCAGTTATGGCAAGGTGGCCGTGCCGTTGCTGCTGCCGTTAAGGTGTGTCGATCGCTGCAGGAGTTGCTGGTGGTGGAGAGGAAAACCGTGCTGTAGGACCCACGGGAGGGGGGGGGGCCGGGGCGGAACGCCGCAATGCGCGCCCTTACTGCATCGCCGGCTCGCAAGCATAAGGAAAAAGGAATGGGTTTCGTACGCTCCACCGTCGGGCTGGGGTTGCAACCCTCAGGGAGACACGATCAGACGCTGCTGACGTGGCTCTTACCAGGCGCCGCAACGTTCGTGCGGATATTCTTGGCCGCTGCGGCTGGCTGGGGTCGAAGAGGACAACAGGGCCTTATGTGTGCTCGCTGGCTGACGTCAGCGGCGATCACCCCCGCTGGGGGCGGCGTCCAAGCCTCCATCCATGTCGTTGGTGATTATTAAATTAATATGTTTGAAGTACAAAGGATATTGGTTACGTCTAGCCGCTGTGTACCCTTGCGCGGTGCGGTAGCGAAGGCAACCTACCTGGCATTGGCGGCGCCCTGCTGGGCCCTATCCGCCGTCGCGCTTGCTGCGCCCATCCAAGGGCCTTATGACACCTGCCTGCGAGGTGCCGTACGTGAGGGCCGGAGGCAGGCTTTTTCTCAGGAGACGCGGGCGGTGGTTTTGTGGGGTTTGTTGGTTGTGCGATGGCGGTTGCACGATATGAAAGCAACCGCTTCAGGTCCAGCAGGCGTGCACGCACCGCAGGAGGGGGGAGTTGTGAGTTGCACAAGTATGTATACGTCATTATATTTGTGGTATTATTTTACCTCTACCTGTGTTTCGGGACATATTCGTGCGCGGCGCGTCAGCGCCCGGTGTCCGCCTACCCTTCCATGGGAGGTTGACGGTTGGAGGTTGGAGGTTGGAGGTTGGCACTGTAAGTACAGGATCATATATCCCAGTCGATTCCATAATGGCTTGATGCATGTGGGGATGTAAGTCGCCGAGGTCGATCCCCAGCAGGGCATGAGGTAATTCATGTCGTGTGGGTCTAGCCGTGGGCCATTGGGGGTTGTTTAAAAACCGTTGGAGGGGGTTTAAGAATAATCCGCGAATCCACGGCCGACAAAACATGTGCCATGGGGAGGCTGGGGATGAATCTGGATCCTAGAATCGAAGCTTCTTCCCTCGCCCGTTTCGGGAGTTGGCATTTGGTCGGTGTTGGGTGATCCGTCTTTGATGTACGGCAGCAGCAATGTAGTTGTTCGGCTGGGGCGTATTGGCCTGTCAGCATCCGTGAGCGTTACGTGATGTGCGGTGACGACTAAGGCAGGTTGGACTGTCACCGCTGTACGACACACGGCCAGTCGGGTCCCGCTGCTGGCCCTGTGCGACGCCTGTGTGCCGTACAGGGAAACATAGGTGTGGTCTTCATAGGCGAACTTAATATATGGTGGTTTGTAAAGCGCGGTTGGTTGTTAGTGATCTTGACAGTGGCGGTTATTTCCCAACGGGACGTAATATGTCAATGATGCTTGAGAAAATCAGGAAGACATTTCTCCACTTCCCCTGTGTCGTCTTTTCCTCTCCAACCCCCTTCCACCCTCTCTACAGCCGAGGCCGAGGGCGGTGCCCCCCAGCCGGGGGGGACATAGCAGCCAGGGTCGACATTCGACCATTCAAACATTCGACTTTTAGTTTCCTACACCAACTCCTTCAGCATGCATCTCGAAATGTGCACCTCATACGTGCGGCGCCCCGCACCGGGGTAAAGACCATACGGCCCTACCTGGCCCTACACGTTTCTACACATAGCCTCCTTCAGATGCTGTTGTACTTGCTACAGTGGGCTCCAGACCTTAAAAGGTAGTGTCATCGGGCGCATCGCCTGACACTGAAAGAGATAAGGAAAGCAAGGAACACCGACCGAGGAAAACCGACCGACCGAGGACCGACCGAGGAGAACCTTCAGTGTCAGGCGATGTGCCCGATGGTTCTAACCTCTTGCATTGAAACCCCCCCAAGCACAATCTCTGCCATCAGCCTCATATGTCGCGTAACGGTGCCTGCTCGCCGACCCGTCCGGACGCCACCGACTGGCTCTCCTGTGTTATGTCGCATAAACGGGACTTCTCGGCACCCCCCACACGCACGCCAGGTATAGCGTTTTTGTTAGTAAGGGAGGTGCACGCACGCCGGGTATAGCGTTTTTGTTAGTAAGGGAGGTGCACGCACGCCAGTGCGACGCCAGCAGGGAAGGGAAACGATCCTGCATGTATGGGCGACAGCGTTGAGTCACCACAGCGCCGCCTTGGATGGTGCGTGATGGTGCACGTACTAGTCACGGATCGCAAGTCGACGCTCAACCATTAACGCCATCAACGCCACCCTCCGATTCCATGTCATGCCATTATTCTCAGGTGGCTGCATCCCAAGTGCTCCCAAATCGTATGAAGCGGGCAGTCCATTGATTGGCGCGGCGGGCGTGTCGCCAGCCGGCCAAGTTGCGCTGTGTCGATGGGAGGGGTGCAAGGAAGACCCGCCCGTGTACGCGAGAAAACCGTTCAGGACGGACGTTTCGAGATGCTTGCTGGGGAACTTGGTTGAGTGAACGAAAGACGGAGGTCGTATGCCTCCCTTCGGCGGCGGCAGCGCCGATGGGAGGGAGGGTGGCGGATGGAGTCGCTACATGAGAGGAGAAGCCTGGAGAAGTGACCCCTTGGCGTCAACCTGACGCGGCCCGGCAGAGGTGCGCCGTTCTGTGTATTCTAGGAACGATCGAACCACGGGGCGAGATTGGGTGACGCCTAAAAGTCGTTTACGGGTTTCATAGCGGCGGAGTAGCTGGAAGCCACCACCTGGAAGCGTTTGCTATGGAACGCGATGGGGCAACCGGCTCGGCACCAGGCAAATGCCTACTCACGGTCGTTCATGGCATTTAATGCAGGATTTACCCATTCATCCAGCATATGTCTTTCCATTTTGGTAAGAAGGTGCATGGGAAGCGCGTCAGATGGTTTTGCATCAATTCAAAGCTAAGTACGATCCAGGACAGGATTCAGGCGGGACTTCACGCTAAGTGACTCAAGGAATGCTTGATTGCTATCCAAGGTATACCCAGCTGCTCTTGTAAGTGATCTATAATGTCTTTCCCCAAATTAGCAGTAGTAACATTTTACCTGCGCGGCTGCAAACGTAGTTGCGACTCAGAGTTGCTCCTCGGCTACAATCTTTGGAGGCATAAGTTGCAGTCACTTTATATGTCTAAGAATGAAGGCTTTGGCTCAGCAAACTGGGGTTTTGGGCCCTCAGTATCCTCACAGCTGTTTAATTTTGGGGTGTGGCGCACTATGCAGACAGCCAACGGGTCCTGCACAGCTGTCAACCACCTTATTCCTGAGTGCCTCGTAATACCACGCCCTATGTCGAGTTTGTTCATACAGCGGACTGAGTCACCTGGTGCGTCGCCATTTCAATGAGAAAATGCTGGCTCGGCATCGTCTTGGCATATGAACGCCTTACAAACTCAGCGCAGCGTTCACTTCAATGGACGCGCATCCTCGACTGACCAGTAGCTTTTGCATGGGCTCCTGACAATAAGTTGGCACCTTCCAACTCTATGAGCACCATGTGCACGCCCGATGTCGCCGACGCAGCCACAGCCCCAAAGTAGAGCGCTGTGATGGCCGGCCGTGCATGACTAGCAGGGCCAGCGAAGAACAGCCAAAACGAATGTTTTCGCCAAGTATGTAAGTGTTATGCACCTGAACCAACCCGACGCCTCCTTCCCCTGCGTGCTTCGGGGTTGTGTGCGGCGACTGCGCAAGGTACACTTGTTACTTTGGAAACTGCCATGTATTTGCTCACGCTCTGCTGTTGTGGGTACAATCAGACCTGTCGTTGGAAAGCATTTCCTATCTGCTGGGTCAGAGGGATCCATTAGCGCTGCAAGAGTCGCAGCCTCTCGCGCCTTGTGTCATGCTATGCTGTGCTGCCGTCCAGGCCCACTCCTGGCGTCCTCTGATGGCTTGACACCATTGCCAACCTTGCCGCTCATAGCCAAGCAGGCCGACGACAGTCAAAATCGCAGTGGCGGAGTTCTGCTGTGGAGTCCCGCTGAGAGCCTTTGGGACCGGGCGAGCATGTCTGCCAGGAGCGATACAGAGCGGGATGCGGGACGCAAGCGGCAAAATTGTCCTTTTCCTACAATGCGGATGGTGGGTGATAAGACTGTGGATCATCCTACCGGCGGGCGCAACATTCCAGCTTCCAGCAGCACAGTGGAGCCCTTACCGCTGACCTAAGGTGGCTACAAATTGTGTACTCCAGCCACTCGGCAGTCACTCAGCCACCAAGTCTGGGCAGGGGCCGGATCTGCCCTGAGGCCTCAGCCAAATACTGGAGTACGCGCTATAACCGTTACTGCTTGGCTGGACTACTCACCGCTACTGGGCAGTGCCGGTTGTGCCCGCGTTGCGACTTGTGATTACACACCCTTATGGTGGTGCATGTCAGGACACACGTCGTGGAGCCTATGCTCCATCGAAAGTAATTTGGCGTCTACAGTGTTGTGGGTGCTGTTGCGACGGCCGCCACACCGTGCTTCAACAGGGTGTTCAATGGAAGGCATTTGCACGGATCTGGGGCTTTTCGTTTCGGCTTTTAGGGTTCAGGGCTGCGTGCGAATCGCTTATGAGCGCGTGCGCTTGGCAAAGCGCGGTAATCATGCGCGTCGTACTCCGCGGTCTGTTCGCTAGTGAATCTTCCCAGTCGAGGTTCGTTGCTGCGATGTTGTTGGGGCATTGAGCAAGGCAGCTGGTGGAAGCCACTGCCGCTAGGCGCGATGATCTATGGACGGGGGGCAGGAGACGTGGCCAAGGGCGAGTAGGCGGGCATGGGCTGGTGGCGTCGTTACAGCCAAACGGGTACCTAGTTGGGCACCAGGCCATGGATGCGATCTTGACTGAAAAGCGGGTTGGCAAGTAATGACTGACATGCTGCCAGCGGCGCATTTTGGTTTTACTAATAAATGTGCAGTACCATCAACTACTGTAGTCATGGTTACGGAGACGGTGGCGTTTCCGATGCATTGAGTCCAAAACGTTATAAACGTGAGTTTTTGAGTCGAAAGGGACTGTGCCAGGGGCGCGCTGTTTTTGGCAGAGGACATATTTGGTGTTAAGATGTTAATTGTTTGCGTTCGGTGCCTTCCTCTGTGGTTTGCTGCGTCGCGTTCAGGACGATGTTCACCGATGGCACGTGTATGCCGTGAGCGTGGTGCAACAACGGAGAGAAATGATTGCCCATGTTTTGTGTTATCTGTTCCTGCATATGGAGCCATCTTCGCTGCAAAGTTTGCGGTCCATTTTGGGACCGACGACCGTATGCGTTCGTACCACTGTTCATAAGCCGGCAAAGGGAGTACGCATCAGCGGATGATTCAAGCAGAAAATGTTCACGTTTTTGCGAGTCGATACGGGGAGTGGCACATACGTGGCGCCTTTTAATGCCACGGGTTATGCGGCTCAGTTGGTCATGAGCTGCCCCAGTTTTGCGTAGGTTCATTCATTTCTTGGCAAAGAAGGGAACGTTACATACCCGTAGATGCCAACCGGGTACCATCGAGTGCCAACGTCGTTTCAAAAACCGTTGGTACGGTGTTATCGCGGTATGAGTTCTAGCGCACTATTCATAATGGCCATATGCGCTTTATCGGCACGTATAGGCAGGTAGTCCCTGAATTGGCATGCCTGTCCATAACTTCCACGGCATTGTTTCGAAACCGCACGGCTAACCATTTGTCGGGCTCCATCTCAACGTAACCGGCAGTCTCACATTGCGTCTATAAAAACTAGTTAACGTGTGTACATGTCGAGCCGTGCTAGCCTGTTGCTAAACTATTAACGCGCGCTTTCCCATTCTGGACGTGGGAGCCACTTTCCACAAGCAATCTCGCCACGAGAAACAGATATACTTAGCAGCAAAAGGAACGTATTCCTATTCGGGATTAATTAAGCTCGTTCTTAAGGGTGAGCCTTCGGTTTTCGCGCTCTCACGTCTTGCTGAGGCGCACTTGCGCTTTGCTATGTTTCACGCGTTTTCGCTCAAGATATTGTATTTATGTGGTGAAGCCGTAGGCTGTGACACGCAGGGGCAATCCTACCTGCGGCCGCAACCAACGTATGTTGGGTCTCTAAACAGTGAGGACGCATAATGCTCTGCATCTACAGTTGTGGAGAACACTAAATGCTTTAGGTATGCTGGGTTGGGGCTGTTGGGTTACGCGATCCTCGTGGTGATGCGCGGCGAACAGCGCCTGTACCAGATGCTGTTCTTCAAGTAGAGCCTTGCAATGCATCCCTGCAATGTATCCCTTACTGATTAGTGGTGGATGCCGGGTTTGAGCATGTGTCATTACCTGACCTTAGGGCGGGAGGGGCCGGGTTAGCACGCGAACGGACAAGTGATCAGAGCTGAACGGCGTTCACTTGGAGGCAGCTAAAAAATCACCATCTAAGGCTAAATCGTCAACCCAGAAACGCTAGAATTGAATTGTTTTTCGCGACTGTTAGCCGACCATTGCCGACACGCCAGTTCACATCCATACGGGCGCACGGTTCGGTTCCATTGCCAGTGCACACATTTCCAACATGTATACCAAACCCCAATTGTTGGCGTCTGATGGGCAACCCGCGACGGTGGTCTTGCTCGAATGCGCTTGTCGCATTCCCTGAAGAATTGTTGGCCCTCACCTTGCTCAAGCACGCTTTGGCTTACAAACGCCATTAATGACTCGACACGTTGAATCTTACGTAGCCTGGCGTTGTTAACGGTTTTACTTGCGTGGCGCCATCAACGTCTGATAGCGCTTATTTCACCCACTGCATATTGATAAGAGGTATGTGCCTGGTAAAGGTCGGACCGACGTCATTACCAGGCCGCTGTATTGCCCTTGGCCCGCATCACCGTACCTCCAATCGCACCACCCCGTAAGACGCGTCTCGATGCCAACCCTGTGGCCACCTGCAGCCCCCGCAACCTATACTGTAGCAGGGGCGAACTTACACCCGTCCGACTGCCGTTCTTCACAGTGCTGTTGTGCTGCCTCGAACCTCCCGCTCCCTATCCTGATGCGAGTGCGCGTGCGCCTAGCTGGTCGTGTGGATCGGGCGGGAGTTGCGACAAACCCTTTCATGCACGATCGGAGGAAGAAGAGGGGGTTGAGGGAGAGGAGGAAGGGCGGCGTTTGCAGAAGCGGCCCTTCAAGGTCCCTTGATCCACGCCGCCCGCGTTGCAGCGAAGGCTGCATCACTATGGCGGTAGCTTACTTGTGCAAGCTCCATAGGGCCCAACATCACCGCGCGCCCGCCTCTCATACCCACCCCCCCTGATACCGTACCCCCCTCTCATCCCCTCCCCACCGCACCTCAGGTCTCGGAGCTCGAAATCCAGAAGAAAACGTCGCAAGAAAACGTCGCCTCTGGGGAGAGACTCGGAATGGGGCGCAGCAGCATGGAGGTCCTGCTCGCGGTGTTGACGTTGTTGCTCGTGTTCATAAGGCCCGATGTGGCGGCGGCGCCGACGCTGTCGCCGCCGCCACGTCGCCCACCCCCCTCGCCTCCCACAACGATGACGTCACTCCTGGACGGCAGTTGCGTCCACTCGGACCCCGGGAATACCACGTTGGTGAACCCAGACCCAAGCGGCCCGGCGGACTCATGCATCAACCAGGCAGCATGTCTGGATGTCTACTTTTCTGATGCCTGCGTCGTGACAGCGGACTCGAAAACCGGAGTCGTCTACACGTACTGCACCGTCTGCATCTATTGGTCCGATGACCGCAACTGCCCCAAGGATGGCGCGAAAACAGTTAGCCACGTCTGCAGCGGGGATCAGTTCATGGGGATCCTACCGACCGCCGGCCAACCGCCCGTCACCGGCAACACCTCCAAGCTGGAGGGTTGGGAGTCGGGGCTGGATGGTAAGTCGGATGATTTGGGGCCGGAGGGAAATCGGATGAGTCGGGGCTGGATGGGAAATCGGGAAATGTGCTGAACGTCTGAAGCCCCCAAACGCCCGCCCCATGCCTGGATCCCGCAGACCGCTACTGCCAGTGGGTTCGTTGGAGCAGCACCAGCAGCTATACGGACGTGTACTTCTCGGTCAAGGACGGCAGCGGGGACTGCCTGGCAGGTGCGTGCTCGCGGCCTCACTTGTCGCGGTCTCACTTGTCGGATGCGACATCGCACTGTGGTTGTTTTCTTCACTGTGCAGTCTTTCCCCACTGCCCGGGTGCGCCAGCATGCATCTCGAAACGTCTTTTTCTAAACGGTGTTTCTCGCATCCACGGGTCTTCCTCGAACTCCCGGGGTGCGCGCGGAACGGCAAGAGCACAGCGCAAGGCGAGGCGGAGGACAGCCGCTCCCGCCCCACGGAGGCGGAAAGCGCACCTTGAGGGTCGCTGGGACCCCCCCCTCCCCCCCCCCCACACACTTTTTCGCGTCAACGGTTTTTACGCGGCCCCCCCCCCCCACACACGCACACAACCCTCCACGGCTTGCGCCCGGACCCTTCGGTACCCGCAGCCACGTCGTCCGGGAGCCCTCCCGCCGTCAACGTGACCCTCCAAGGTATCTCAGCCTCATGCACGGACCCGCGCACGGTGGACGGTGTGGAGGCGGGCTGCGCGCAAGGCAGCCAGGCAAACGAGTGCCTTTGGAGGTTCACGGTCCCCAAACCGGGGACACCTGGCTTCAAGTGCGCCCCTCGCCCGCCGTCGCCTCCAAGCCCCCGGCCATCACCGCCGCCGAGTCCCAGCCCGTCGCCGCCATCGCCTACTCCGTCACCTCCCAAGCAGTCGCCCCCGCCCGGCCCGGCCCCGACGGCACTTAAGCCACCCAGCCCGGCACCTAAGTCACCTAGCCCGCCAGGCTCAGCGCCGCCCGGTCCGGCGCCGCCGCCGTCACCTAAGCCGCCCAGCCCGGCGCCGCCCTCACCTGCGCCGCCGAACCCGCCGCCGCGGCCACCTGCACCGCCCAGTCCGGCACCGCCGGGCTCATCGTCGGCCCCATCTCCCGCCCCTCCCAGGCCGGATCCACCTCTCCCTCCCTCCCCCCCTCCCATGCCGCCGGAATCCGGCTGTGTGCACTCCTCACCATCTTACACGACCACGATCGGCTCCGGCACTAGCGGCCCGGCCGACACGTGTTTGGACCAGGCTTCATGCCTGGACGTGTATTTCTCCGACTCTTGCGTGACCACTTCAGAGCTGGGCACCGGGGCAGTCTACACTTACTGCCGGGTGTGCCTGTACTGGTCCAATGAGCGAAACTGCCCCAAGAACAACGCGGCTGGGGAGAGCCTCAGCCACGTCTGCAGTGGAGACGAGTTCTTCGGAGTCATTCCGGGCCCGGGACAAGCCCCCGTCACGGGTGCCACGGCAAAGCTAAACGACTGGAGTGGGGGGCCTGAGAGTAAGCGTGGGGCGTGATGAGGGTGACTGCCTGCTGGTTTCAGTGTTGGATGGGTTATAGGAAGCACGGGTTCAAGATAGCATCAACCTACACGCCTGGAGTGTACATGGCCTGAAGTGTGTGATAAAGTACCCGGATGCAAAAGACTCGGACGAACACACTACTGGCATGGCTGCATGGCTGCGAGTGCATCGACATGCACTCGAGCACACCATGCGATGCGCTCACACAGCGTGTGGTGGTGCGAAACCGAACGAGGAGAGAAGTCCGTACAGATCCCCCTGGCGCGGCCTAGACGCGCCTCTGTTCGCCAAGTCCGTCGTACCTGCCGTCGTACCTGCCGTCGTATAAAACCCTTGAATGTGCGCGCCCGCCCTTTGCAGACCTCTACTGCCAGTGGGCTCGTTGGAGCAGCGCCAGCAACTTCACGGACGTGTACTTCTCGGTCAAGGACGGCAGCGGGGACTGCCTGGCAGGTGCGTGTTCGCGGCCTGTCGAGGTGACGTCATCGGTCTTTCGCAGCCCTCCGAATGCCGCAGGCGGACAGCAGTGCCTCGGTGCTTTGCCTTCTCATGCCGACCTCGACCCCTGGAGTAGGCGCCTGCCGTCCTGATATCGTGTAACCCTAGTTTGCGAGCTGTATTGGTGACATTACCGTTTTTGGGTGTCCTCAATCCCATCGCCCCCAGCGTTTATTTACGCCGGGGCGGTTCCATTAGGATAGCTTACAGCTAGGTTGCACAATCGCCTAACGTTTCCTGGCTTGCTTCTCAACGGTTTCCGTTCCACAACCCACCGTGTGCTTGGTTAGCAATACCGGTACATGAGCGGTTGGAGTAACTTTCGATCCCTGGGCTTTTTTTTGTGTGCTACCGCCACCGGTAATTCCGGAAGGGATATTGGGACAAATGAATATGCAGCTCCCGCCTGATTTCCTTCTCTGTGTTTGCCCTCAGGCGGCGCCTCTTCTCTGGATGTGGTCATCCGCGGCCTGTCCGCGACCTGCTCCGCACCCCGCACGGTGGACGGAGTGAGGGCGGGCTGTGGGCAAGGCGATCAGGCGAACGAGTGCCTGTGGAAGTTTGTCGTTCCGAAACCCGGCACTTCCGGCTTCGTGTGCACACAGCTTTCCACGCCGCCCAGCCCGCCGCAGCCACCTGCACCGCCCAGCCCGCCATCGCCGCCACCTGCACCGCCCAGTCCGGCGCCGCGGCCACCTGCACCGCCCAGTCCGTCATCGCCGCCACCAGCACCGCCCAGCCCGCCATCGCCGCCACCTGCACCGCCCACTCCGTCATCGCCGCCCCCAGCACCACCCAGCCCGCCGCAGCCACCAGCGCCGCCCAGCCCGCCATCGCCGCCACCTGCACCGCCCAGCCCGCCATCGCCGCCCCCAGCACCACCCAGCCCGCCGCAGCCACCAGCGCCGCCCAGCCCGTCATCGCCGCCACCAGCGCCACCCAGCCCGCCATCGCCGCCACCTGCACCACCCAGCCCGCCATCGCCGCCACCTGCACCGCCCAGCCCGCCGTCGCCGCCACCTGCATCGCCCACTCCGTCATCGCCGCCCCCAGCACCACCCAGCCCGCCATCGCCTCCACCTGCACCGCCCAGTCCGTCATCGCCGCCCCCAGCACCGCCCACTCCGTCATCGCCGCCACCTGCACCGCCCAGTCCGTTATCGCCGCCCCCAGCACCGCCCAGTCCAGCGCCGCAGCCACCAATGCCGCCCAGCCCGCCGCCGCCGCCACCTGCACCGCCCAGCCCGTCATCACCGGGCTCATCGCCGGCCCCATCTCCCGCCCCTCCCAGGCCGGATCCACCTCTCCCTCCCTCCCCCCCTCCCATGCCGCCGGAATCCGGCTGTGTGCACTCCTCACCATCTTACACGACCACGATCGGCTCCGGCACTAGCGGCCCGGCCGACACGTGTTTGGACCAGGCTTCATGCCTGGACGTGTATTTCTCCGACTCTTGTGTGACCACTTCAGAGCTGGGCACCGGGGCAGTCTACACTTACTGCCGGGTGTGCCTGTACTGGTCCAATGAGCGAAACTGCCCCAAGAACAACGCGGCTGGGGAGAGCCTCAGCCACGTCTGCAGTGGAGACGAGTTCTTCGGAGTCATTCCTGGCCCGGGACAAGCCCCCGTCACGGGTGCCACGGCAAAGCTAAACGACTGGAGTGGGGGGCCTGAGAGTAAGCGTGGGGCGTGATGAGGGTGACAGCCTGCTGGTTTCAGTGTTGGATGGGTTCTAGGAAGCACGGGTTCAAGATAGCATCAACCTACACGCCTGGAGTGTACATGGCCTGAAGTGTGTGATAAAGTACCCCGATGCAAAAGACTCGGACGAACACACTACTGGCATGGCTGCATGGCTGCGAGTGCATCGACATGCACTCGAGCACACCATGCGATGCGCTCACACAGCGTGTGGTGGTGCGAAACCGAACGAGGAGAGAAGTCCGTACAGATCCCCCTGGCGCGGCCTAGACGCGCCTCTGTTCGCCAAGTCCGTCGTACCTGCCGTCGTACCTGCCGTCGTATAAAACCCTTGAATGTGCGCGCCCGCCCTTTGCAGACCTCTACTGCCAGTGGGCTCGTTGGAGCAGCGCCAGCAACTTCACGGACGTGTACTTCTCGGTCAAGGACGGCAGCGGGGACTGCCTGGCAGGTGCGTGTTCGCGGCCTGTCGAGGTGACGTCATCGGTCTTTCGCAGCCCTCCGAATGCCGCAGGCGGACAGCAGTGCCTCGGTGCTTTGCCTTCTCATGCCGACCTCGACCCCTGGAGTAGGCGCCTGCCGTCCTGATATCGTGTAACCCTAGTTTGCGAGCTGTATTGGTGACATTACCGTTTTTGGGTGTCCTCAATCCCATCGCCCCCAGCGTTTATTTACGCCGGGGCGGTTCCATTAGGATAGCTTACAGCTAGGTTGCACAATCGCCTAACGTTTCCTGGCTTGCTTCTCAACGGTTTCCGTTCCACAACCCACCGTGTGCTTGGTTAGCAATACCGGTACATGAGCGGTTGGAGTAACCTTCGATCCCTGGGCTTTTTTTTGTGTGCTACCGCCACCGGTAATTCCGGAAGGGATATTGGGACAAATGAATATGCAGCTCCCGCCTGATTTCCTTCTCTGTGTTTGCCCTCAGGCGGCGCCTCTTCTCTGGATGTGGTCATCCGCGGCCTGTCCGCGACCTGCTCCGCACCCCGCACGGTGGACGGAGTGAGGGCGGGCTGTGGGCAAGGCGATCAGGCGAACGAGTGCCTGTGGAAGTTTGTCGTTCCGAAACCCGGCACTTCCGGCTTCGTGTGCACACAGCTTTCCACGCCGCCCAGCCCGCCGCAGCCACCTGCACCGCCCAGCCCGCCATCGCCGCCACCTGCACCGCCCAGTCCGGCGCCGCGGCCACCTGCACCGCCCAGTCCGTCATCGCCGCCACCAGCACCGCCCAGCCCGCCATCGCCGCCACCTGCACCGCCCACTCCGTCATCGCCGCCCCCAGCACCACCCAGCCCGCCGCAGCCACCAGCGCCGCCCAGCCCGCCATCGCCGCCACCTGCACCGCCCAGCCCGCCATCGCCGCCCCCAGCACCACCCAGCCCGCCGCAGCCACCAGCGCCGCCCAGCCCGTCATCGCCGCCACCAGCGCCACCCAGCCCGCCATCGCCGCCACCTGCACCACCCAGCCCGCCATCGCCGCCACCTGCACCGCCCAGCCCGCCGTCGCCGCCACCTGCATCGCCCACTCCGTCATCGCTGCCACCAGCGCCGCCCAGCCCGCCATCGCCGCCACCTGCACCGCCCAGTCCGTCATCGCCGCCCCCAGCACCGCCCAGCCCGCCATCGCCGCCCCCAGCACCACCCAGCCCGCCATCGCCTCCACCTGCACCGCCCAGTCCGTCATCGCCGCCCCCAGCACCGCCCACTCCGTCATCGCCGCCACCTGCACCGCCCAGTCCGTCATCGCCGCCCCCAGCACCGCCCAGTCCAGCGCCGCAGCCACCAATGCCGCCCAGCCCGCCGCCGCCGCCACCTGCACCGCCCAGCCCGTCATCACCGGGCTCATCGCCGGCCCCATCTCCCGCCCCTCCCAGGCCGGATCCACCTCTCCCTCCCTCCCCCCCTCCCATGCCGCCGGAATCCGGCTGTGTGCACTCCTCACCATCTTACACGACCACGATCGGCTCCGGCACTAGCGGCCCGGCCGACACGTGTTTGGACCAGGCTTCATGCCTGGACGTGTATTTCTCCGACACTTGCGTGACCACTTCAGAGCTGGGCACCGGGGCAGTCTACACTTACTGCCGGGTGTGCCTGTACTGGTCCAATGAGCGAAACTGCCCCAAGAACAACGCGGCTGGGGAGAGCCTCAGCCACGTCTGCAGTGGAGACGAGTTCTTCGGAGTCATTCCTGGCCCGGGACAAGCCCCCGTCACGGGTGCCACGGCAAAGCTAAACGACTGGAGTGGGGGGCCTGAGAGTAAGCGTGGGGCGTGATGAGGGTGACTGCCTGCTGGTTTCAGTGTTGGATGGGTTCTAGGTAGCATCAAGCTGCCCGGCTGGAGGGGGGGGCCTGAGAGTAAGCGTGGGGCGTGCGGTAACGAGGAGGTCGAGGTTGGCGCACTTTTGGCCATATGAGGACACAGTCCAGCTTGGGACCTCCTTGGGGCTATCCTCTTACATGAGATGCGGCGCGGCGACAACTGGACTGTGCGTTTCATGTTTGCTAAGTCCGTCGTACCTGCCGTCGTACCTGCCGTCGTACAACACCCTTGATCGCGTGCGCCCGTCCTTTGCAGACCTCTACTGCCAATGGGCTCGTTGGAGCAGCGCCAGCAACTTCACGGACGTGTACTTCTCGGTCAAGGACGGCAGCGGGGACTGCCTGGCAGGTGCGTGTTCGCGGCCTGTCGAGGTGACGTCATCGGTCTTTCGCAGCCCTCCGAACGCCGCAGGCGAACAGCAGTCACCAGCGCACTTTGTGCGATGATGGCTGAAAGCGCCGGGGAACGTTAGCTGACGAGGATATTGTCGTACAATCGGACGGTTGGTTTTTGCGACACACCCGCTGTCCCGATGCGATGGTCCGACAAGAGAGCCGGTTGTTGCCTTGATCTTGCCAGCTGTGCCTTCCGGGTTGGTTAGCCCCTTCCTTGTCCCCCCTGTGTTTGCCCTCAGGCGGCGCCTCTTCTCTGGATGTGGTCATCCGCGGCCTGTCCGCGACCTGCTCCGCACCCCGCACGGTGGACGGAGTGAGGGCGGGCTGTGGGCAAGGCGATCAGGCGAACGAGTGCCTGTGGAAGTTTGTCGTTCCGAAACCCGGCACTTCCGGCTTCGTGTGCACACAGCTTTCCACGCCGCCCAGCTCGGCGCCGCCACCACTCCCAACTCCACATCCGCCTGGCACACCACCTCCGCCGCCCCCGCCACCGCCCCCGCCGCCCCTAATAATCCGCCACCGCCGCCGCCGCCAGTACCACCACCGCCACCACCGCCGCCCCGCCGCCTGCACACCACCGCCGCCGCCCCCGCCCCCGCCCCCGCCGCCCCCTAATAATCCGCCACCGCCGCCGCCGCCAGTACCACCACCGCCACCACCGCCGGCCCGCCGCCGCCTGGCACACCACCGCCGCCGCCCCCGCCCCGCCCCGCCGCCCCCTAATAATCCGCCACCGCCTCCGCCGCCAGTACCACCACCGCCACCACCGCCGGCCCCGCCGCCGCCTGGCACACCACCACCGCGCCCCGCCCCCGCCCCGCCGCCCCCTAATAATCCGCCACCGCCGCCCCGCCAGTACCCCACCGCCACCCCGCCCCCCGCCGCCTGCCACCACCGCCGCCGCCCCCGCCCCCGCCGCCGCCGCCCCCTAATAATCCGCCACCGCCGCCGCCGCCAGCACCACCACCGCCACCACCGCCGGCCCGCCGCCGCCTGGCACACCACCGCCGCCGCCCCCGCCCCCGCCGCCGCCGCCCCCTAATAATCCGCCACCGCCGGCGCCGCCAGTACCACCACCGCCATCACCGCCGCCCCGCCGCCGCCTGGCACACCACCCCCCCCCCCCCCCCCCCCCCCCCCCCCCCCCCCCGCCGCCGCCCCGCCCCCCCCCCCCCCCCCCCCCCCCCCCCCCCCCCCCCCCCCCACCCCCCGCCACCACCGCCCGGCCACCGCCGCCGCCCTCCGCCCCCGCCGCCGCCGCCATACCGCCCCCGCCACCACCCGCCTACCGCCCCCGCCGCCTGGCACACCCGGCCGCCGCCTCCTCCGCCCCCGCCGCCCGCCGCCAGTACCGCCCCCGCCACCACCCCCTACTCCCCCGCCGCCTGGCACACCGCCGCCGCCTCCTCCGCCCCGCCGCCGCCGCCAGTACCGCCCCCGCCACCACCCCCTACTCCCCCGCCGCCTGGCACACCGCCGCCGCCTCCTCCGCCCCCGCCGCCGCCGCCAGTACCCCCCCGCCACCACCCCCTACTCCCCGCCGCCTGGCACACCCGCCGCCGCCCCTCCGCCCCCCCGCCGCGCCATACCGCCCCCCACCCCCCCTACTCCCCCGCCGCCTGCACACCGCCGCGCCCCGCCGCCGCCGCCAGTACCGCCCCCGCCACCACCCCCTACTCCCCCGCCGCCTGGCACACCGCCGCCGCCTCCTCCGCCCCGCCGCCGCCGCCAGTACCGCCCCGCCACCACCCCCTACCCCCCCGCCGCCACCCCCCCCCCCCCCGCCCCCGCCGCCGCCGCCCCTCCGCCCCCCGCCGGCCACCCCCCACTACCCCCGCCGCCTGGCACACCCGCCGCCGCCCCCGCCGCCGCCGCCACCCCCCGCCCCCCCCCCCCCCGCCCCGCCCCCCGCCGCCTCCTCCGCCCCCGCCGCCGCCGCCAGTACCGCCCCCGCCACCACCCCTGCACTCCCCGCCGCCCCTCCCCCCCCGCCGCCGCCAGCCGCCCCCGCCACCACCCCTACTCCCCGCCGCCTGGCACACCGCCGCCGCCTCCTCCGCCCCCGCCGCCGCCGCCAGTACCGCCCCGCCCCAACCCCCTACTCCCCCGCCGCCTGGCACACCGCCGCCGCCTCCTCCGCCCGCCGCCGCCGCCAGTACCGCCCCCGCCACCACCCCCTACTCCCCCGCCGCCTGGCACACCGCCGCCGCCTCCTCCGCCCCCGCCGCCGCCGCCAGTACCGCCCCCGCCACCACCCCCTACTCCCCCGCCGCCTGGCACACCGGCCGCCGCCTCCTCCGCCCCCCGCCGCCGCCGCCAGTACCGCCCCCGCACCACCCCCTACTCCCCCGCCGCTGGCACACCGCCGCCGCCTCCTCCGCCCCGCCGCCGCCGCCAGTACCGCCCCCGCCACCACCCCCTACTCCCCGCCGCCTGGCACACCGCCGCCGCCTCCTCCGCCCCCGCCGCCGCCGCCAGTACCGCCCCCGCCACCACCCCCTACTCCCCCGCCGCCTGGCACACCGCCGCCGCCTCCTCCGCCCCCGCCGCCGCCGCCAGTACCGCCCCCGCCACCACCCCCTACTCCCCCCGCCGCCTGGCACACCGCCGCCGCCTCCTCCGCCCCCGCCGCCGCCGCCAGTACCGCCCCGCCACCACCCCCTACTCCCCGCGCCTGGCACACCGCCGCCGCCTCCTCCGCCCCCCCGCCGCCGGCCAGTACGCCCCCGCCACCACCCCCTACTCCCCGCCGCCTGGCACACCGCCGCCGCCTCTCCGCCCCCGCCGCCGCCGCCAGTACCGCCCCCCGCCACCACCCCCTACTCCCCCGCCGCCTGGCACACCGCCGCCGCCTCCTCCGCCCCCGCCGCCGCCGCCAGTACCGCCCCCGCCACCACCCCTACTCCCCCGCCGCCTGGCACAACCGCCGCCGCCTCCTCCGCCCCCGCCGCGCCGCCAGTACCGCCCCCGCCACCACCCCCTACTCCCCCGCCGCCTGGCACACCGCCGCCGCCTCCTCCGCCCCCGCCGCCGCCGCCAGTACGCCCCCGCCACACCCCACTCCCCCGCCGCCTGGCACAAACCGCCGCCGCCTCCTCCGCCCCCGCCGCCGCCGCCATACCGCCCCCCACCACCCCCTACCCCCCCGCCTGGCACACCGCCCCCCCCCCCCCCCCCCGCCCCCAGTACCCCCGCCCCCCCCCCTCCCCCCCCTCCCCCCCGCCCCCCCCCCGCCGCCGCCATACCGGCCCCCCCACCCCCTACCCCCCGCCGCCTGGCACACCGCCGCCGCCTCCTCCGCCCCCCGCCGCCGCCGCCAGTACCGCCCCCGCCACCACCCTACTCCCCCGCCGCCTGGCACACCGCCGCCGCCTCCTCCGCCCCCGCCGCCGGCCGCCAGTACCGCCCCCGCCACCACCCCTACTCCCCGCCGCCTGGCACACCGCCGCCGCCTCCTCCGCCCCCGCCGCCGCCGCCAGTACCGCCCCCGCACCACCCCTACTCCCCGCCGCCTGGCACCCGCCGCCGCCTCCTCCGCCCCCGCCGCCGCCGCCAGCCCCCGCCACCACCCCCTACTCCCCGCCGCCTGGCACACCGCCGCCGCCTCCTCCGCCCCCGCCGCCGCCGCCAGTACCGCCCCGCCTACTCGCCTGGCACACCGCCGCCGCCTCCCGCCCCGCGCCGCCCAGTACCGCCCCCGCCACCACCCCTACTCCCGCCGCCTGGCACACCGCCGCCGCCTCCTCCGCCCCGCCGCCGCGCCAGTACCGCCCCCCACCACCCCTACTCCCCCGCCGCCTGGCACACCGCCGCCGCCTCCTCCGCCCCCGCCGCCGCCAGTACCGCCCCGCACCACCCCCTACTCCCCCGCCGCCTGGCACACCGCCGCCGCCTCCTCCGCCCCGCCGCCGCCGCCAGTACCGCCCCCACCACCCCCTACTCCCCCGCCGCCTGGCACACCGCCGCCGCCTCTCCGCCCCGCCGCCGCCGCCAGTACGCCCCCGCCACCACCCCCTACTCCCCGCCGCCTGGCACACCGCCGCCTCCTCCGCCCCCGCCGCCGCCGCCAGTACCGCCCCCGCCACCACCCCCTACTCCCCCGCCGCCTGGCACACCGCCGCCGCCTCCTCCGCCCCCGCCGCCGCCGCCAGTACCCCCCGCCACCACCCCCTACCCCGCCGCCGCCTGGCACACCGCCGCCGCCTCCTCCGCCCCGCCGCCGCCGCCAGTACGCCCCCCGCCACCACCCCTACCCCCCGCCGCCTGGCACACCGCCGCCGCCTCCTCCGCCCCGCCGCCGCCGCCAGTACCGCCCCCGCCACCCCCTACTCCCCCGCCGCCTGGCACACCGCCGCCGCCTCCTCCGCCCCGCCGCCGCCGCCAGTACCGCCCCCGCCACCACCCCCTACTCCCCGCCGCCTGGCACACCGCCGCCGCCTCCTCCCCCCGCCGCCGCCGCCAGTACCGCCCCCGCCACCACCCCCTACTCCCCCGCCGCCTGGCACACCGCCGCCGCCTCCTCCGCCCCCGCCGCCGCCGCCAGTACCGCCCCGCCACCACCCCCTACTCCCCCGCCGCCTGGCACACCGCCGCCGCCTCCTCCGCCCCCGCCGCCGCCGCCAGTACCGCCCCGCCACCACCCCCTACTCCCCCGCCGCCTGGCACACCGCCGCCGCCTCCTCCGCCCCCGCCGGCCGCCGCCAGTACCGCCCCCGCCACCACCCCTACTCCCCCGCCGCCTGGCACACCCCGCCGCCGCCTCCTCCGCCCCCGCCGCCGCCGCCAGTACCGCCCCCGCCACCACCCCCTACTCCCCGCCGCCTGCACACCGCCGCCGCCTCCTCCGCCCCCGCCGCCGCCGCCAGTACCGCCCCCCGCCACCACCCCTACTCCCCCGCCGCCTGGCACACCGCCGCCGCCTCCTCCGCCCCGCCGCCGCCGCCAGACCGCCCCCGCCACCACCCCTACTCCCCCGCCGCCTGGCACACGCCGCCGCCGCCTCCTCCGCCCCGCCGCCGCCGCCAGTACCGCCCCGCCACCACCCCCTACTCCCCGCCGCCTGGCACACCGCCGCCGCCTCCTCCGCCCCGCCGCCGCCGCCGCCGCCCCGCCACCACCTACCCGCCCGCCTGCCACCGCCGCCCTCTCCGCCCCCGCCGCCGCCGCCATACTGGCCGGCACACCGCCGCCGCCTCCTCCGCCCCCGCCGCCGCCGCCAGTACACCGCCCCCGCCACCACCCCCTACTCCCCGCCGCCTGGCACACGCCGCCGCCTCCTCGCCCCGCCGCCGCCGCCATACCGCCCCCGCCACCACCCCTACTCCCCCGCCGCCTGGCACATCCGCCGCCGCCTCCTCCGCCCCCGCCGCCCGCCGCCAGTACCGCCCCCGCCACCACCCCCTACTCCCCGCCGCCTGCACACCGCCGCCGCCTCCCCCCCCCCCCGCCCCGCCCGGCCCGCCGCCACAGTTCCGCCCCCCCGCCACCCCACCCCCTACTCCCCCGCCGCCTGGCACACCCGCCGCCGCCTCCCTCCGCCCCCGCCGCCGCCGCCAGTACCGCCCCGCCACCACCCCTACTCCCCCGCCGCCTGGCACACCGCCGCCGCCTCCTCCGGCCCCCGCCGCCGCCGCCGTACCGCCCCGCCACCACCCCCTACTCCCCGCGCCTGCACACCGCCGCCGCCTCCTCCGCCCCCGCCGCCGCCGCCAGTACCGCCCCCGCCACCACCCCCTACTCCCCCGCCGCCTGGCACACCGCCGCCGCCTCCTCCGCCCCCGCCGCCGCCGCCAGTACCGCCCCCGCCACCACCCCTACTCCCCGCCGCCTGGCACACCGCCGCGCCTCCTCCGCCCCCCCCGCCGCCGCCCCCCCCCCGCCACCACCCCCTACTCCCCCGCCGCCTGGCACACCGCCGCCGCCTCCTCCGCCCCCGCCGCCGCCGCCAGTACCGCCCCCGCCACCACCCCCTACTCCCCCGCCGCCTGGCACACCGCCGCCGCCTCCTCCGCCCCGCCGCCGCCGCCAGTACCGCCCCCGCCACCACCCCCTACTCCCCCGCCGCCTGGCACACCGCCGCCGCCTCCTCCGCCCCCGCCGCCGCCGCCAGTACCGCCCCCGCCACCACCCCCTACTCCCCCGCCGCCTGGCACACCGCCGCCGCCTCCTCCGCCCCGCCGCCGCCGCCAGTACCGCCCCCGCCACCACCCCCTACTCCCCCGCCGCCTGGCACACCGCCGCCGCCTCCTCCGCCCCCGCCGCCGCCGCCAGTACCGCCCCGCCACCACCCCCCCCCCCCCCCCCCCCCCCCCCCCCCCCCCCGCCGCCAGTACCGCCCCCGCCACCACCCCCTACTCCCCCGCCGCCTGGCACACCGCCGCCGCCTCCTCCGCCCCCGCCGCCGCCGCCAGTACCGCCCCGCCACCACCCCCTACTCCCCGCCGCCTGGCACACCGCCGCCGCCTCCTCCGCCCCCGCCGCCGCCGCCAGTACCGCCCCCGCCACCACCCCCTACTCCCCCGCCGCCTGGCACACCGCCGCCGCCTCCTCCGCCCCCGCCGCCGCCGCCAGTACCGCCCCCGCCACCACCCCCTACTCCCCCGCCGCCTGCACACCGCCGCCGCCTCCTCCGCCCCCCGCCGCCGTACCGCCCCCCCCCCCCCCCCCCCCCCCACACCGCCGCCGCCTCCTCCGCCCCCGCCGCCGCCCCATACCGCCCCCGCCACCACCCCCTACTCCCCCGCCGCCTGGCACACCGCCGCCGCCTCCTCCGCCCCGCCGCCGCCGCCAGTACCGCCCCCGCCACCACCCCCTACTCCCCCGCCGCCTGGCACACCGCCGCCGCCTCCTCCGCCCCCGCCGCCGCCGCCAGTACCGCCCCCGCCACCACCCCCTACTCCCCCGCCGCCTGGCACACCGCCGCCGCCTCCTCCGCCCCCGCCGCCGCCGCCAGTACCGCCCCCGCCACCACCCCTACTCCCCCGCCGCCTGGCACACCGCCGCCGCCTCCTCCGCCCCCGCCGCCGCCGCCAGTACCGCCCCCGCCACCACCCCTACTCCCCCGCCGCCTGGCACACCGCCGCCGCCTCCTCCGCCCCCGCCGCCGCCGCCAGTACCGCCCCCGCCACCACCCCCTACTCCCCGCCGCCTGGCACACCGCCGCCGCCTCCTCCGCCCCCGCCGCCGCCGCCAGTACCGCCCCGCCACCACCCCTACTCCCCCGCCGCCTGGCACACCGCCGCCGCCTCCTCCGCCCCCGCCGCCGCCGCCAGTACCGCCCCCGCCACCACCCCCTACTCCCCCGCCGCCTGGCACACCGCCGCCGCCTCCTCCGCCCCCGCCGCCGCCGCCAGTACCGCCCCCGCCACCACCCCCTACTCCCCGCCGCCTGGCACACCGCCGCCGCCTCCTCCGCCCCCGCCGCCGCCGCCAGTACCGCCCCCGCCACCACCCCCTACTCCCCCCGCCGCCTGGCACACCGCCGCCGCCTCTCCGCCCCGCCGCCGCCGCCAGTACCGCCCCCGCCACCACCCCCTACTCCCCCGCCGCCTGGCACACCGCCGCCGCCTCCTCCGCCCCCGCCGCCGCCGCCAGTACCGCCCCCGCCACCACCCCCTACTCCCCGCCGCCTGGCACACCGCCGCCGCCTCCTCCGCCCCCGCCGCCGCCGCCAGTACCGCCCCCGCCACCACCCCCTACTCCCCCGCCGCCTGCACACCGCCGCCGCCTCCTCCGCCCCGCCGCCGCCGCCAGTACCGCCCCCGCCACCACCCCCTATCCCCCGCCGCCTGGCACACCGCCGCCGCCTCCTCCGCCCCGCCGCCGCCGCCAGTACCGCCCCCGCCACCACCCCCTACTCCCCCGCCGCCTGGCACACCGCCGCCGCCTCCTCCGCCCCCGCCGCCGCCGCCAGTACCGCCCCCGCCACCACCCCCTACTCCCCCGCCGCCTGGCACACCGCCGCCGCCTCCTCCGCCCCCGCCGCCGCCGCCAGTACCGCCCCCGCCACCACCCCCTACTCCCCCGCCGCCTGGCACACCGCCGCCGCCTCCTCCGCCCCCGCCGCCGCCGCCAGTACCGCCCCCGCCACCACCCCCTACTCCCCCGCCGCCTGCACACCGCCGCCGCCTCCTCCGCCCCCGCCGCCGACCCCCCCCCCTACTCCCCCGCCGCCTGCACACCGCCGCCGCCTCCTCCGCCCCGCCGCCGCCGCCAGTACCGCCCCGCCACCACCCCCTACTCCCCCGCCGCCTGGCACACCGCCGCCGCCTCCTCCGCCCCCGCCGCCGCGCCAGTACCGCCCCCGCCACCACCCCCTACTCCCCCGCCGCCTGGCACACCGCCGCCGCCTCCTCCGCCCGCCGCCGCCGCCAGTACCGCCCCGCCACCACCCCCTACTCCCCCGCCGCCTGGCACACCGCCGCCGCCTCCTCCGCCCCCGCCGCCGCCGCCAGTACCGCCCCGCCACCACCCCCTACTCCCCCGCCGCCTGGCACACCGCCGCCGCCTCCTCCGCCCCCGCCGCCGCCGCCAGTACCGCCCCCGCCACCACCCCTACTCCCCCGCCGCCTGGCACACCGCCGCCGCCTCCTCCGCCCCCGCCGCCGCCGCCAGTACCGCCCCCGCCACCACCCCTACTCCCCCGCCGCCTGGCACACCGCCGCCGCCTCCTCCGCCCCCGCGCCGCCGCCAGTACCGCCCCCGCCACCACCCCTACTCCCCCGCCGCCTGGCACACCGCCGCCGCCTCCTCCGCCCCGCCGCCGCCGCCAGTACCGCCCCCGCCACCACCCCCTACTCCCCCGCCGCCTGGCACACCGCCGCCGCCTCCTCCGCCCCCGCCGCCGCCGCCAGTACCGCCCCCCCCCCCCCCCCCCCCCCCCCCCCCCCCCCCCCCCCCCCCCGCCCCCCCCCCGCCACCACCCCCTACTCCCCCGCCGCCTGGCACACCGCCGCCGCCTCCTCCGCCCCCGCCGCCGCCGCCAGTACCGCCCCGCCACCACCCCCTACTCCCCCGCCGCCTGGCACACCGCCGCCGCCTCCTCCGCCCCCGCCGCCGCCGCCAGTACCGGCCCCGCCACCACCCCCTACTCCCCCGCCGCCTGGCCTGCACACCGCCGCCGCCTCCTCCGCCCCCGCCGCCGCCGCCAGTACCGCCCCCGCCACCACCCCCTACTCCCCCGCCGCCTGGCACACCGCCGCCGCCTCCTCCGCCCCGCCGCCGCCGCCAGTACCGCCCCCGCCACCACCCCTACTCCCCCGCCGCCTGGCACACCGCCGCCGCCTCCTCCGCCCCCGCCGCCGCCGCCAGTACCGCCCCCGCCACCACCCCCTACTCCCCGCCGCCTGGCACACCGCCGCCGCCTCCTCCCGCCCCCGCGCCGCCGCCAGTACCGCCCCCGCCACCACCCCCCTACTCCCCCGCCGCCTGGCACACCGCCGCCGCCTCCTCGCCCCCGCCGCCGCCGCCAGTACCGCCCCCGCCACCACCCCCTACTCCCCCGCCGCCTGGCACACCGCCGCCGCCTCCTCCGCCCCGCCGCCGCCGCCAGTACCGCCCCGCCCCCCCCCCCCCCCCCCCTGGCACCCGCCGCCGCCTCCTCCGCCCCGCCGCCAGTACCGCCCGCCACCACCCCTACCCCCCGCCGCCTGGCACACCGCCGCCGCCTCCTCCGCCCCCGCCGCCGCCGCCAGTACCGCCCCCGCCACCACCCCCTACTCCCCCGCCGCCTGGCACACCCGCCGCCGCCTCCTCCGCCCCCGCCGCCGCCGCCAGTACCGCCCCGCCACCACCCCCTACTCCCCCGCCGCCTGGCACACCGCCGCCGCCTCCTCCGCCCCCGCCGCCGCCGCCAGTACCGCCCCCGCCACCACCCCCTACTCCCCCGCCGCCTGGCACACCGCCGCCGCCTCCTCCGCCCCCGCCGCCGCCGCCAGTACCGCCCCCGCCACCACCCCCTACTCCCCGCCGCCTGGCACACCGCCGCCGCCTCCTCCGCCCCCGCCGCCGCCGCCAGTACCGCCCCGCCACACCCCCTACTCCCCCGCCGCCTGGCACCCGCCGCCGCCTCCTCCGCCCCCGCCGCCGCCGCCAGTACCGCC
The DNA here is from genome assembly GCA_003116995.1 of Yamagishiella unicocca. NCBI lineage: Eukaryota > Viridiplantae > Chlorophyta > Chlorophyceae > Chlamydomonadales > Volvocaceae > Yamagishiella > Yamagishiella unicocca. The sequence goes on along the minus strand of BDSL01000184.1, from coordinate 7,492 downwards.
CCGCCACCACCCCCTACTCCCCCGCCGCCTGGCACACCGCCGCCGCCTCCTCCGCCCCCGCCGCCGCCGCCAGTACCGCCCCCGCCACCACCCCCTACTCCCCCGCCGCCTGGCACACCGCCGCCGCCTCCTCCGCCCCCGCCGCCGCCGCCAGTACCGCCCCCGCCACCACCCCTACTCCCCCGCCGCCTGGCACACCGCCGCCGCCTCCTCCGCCCCCGCCGCCGCCGCCAGTACCGCCCCCGCCACCACCCCCTACTCCCCGCCGCCTGGCACACCGCCGCCGCCTCCTCCGCCCCCGCCGCCGCCGCCAGTACCGCCCCGCCACCACCCCCTACTCCCCCGCCGCCTGGCACACCGCCGCCGCCTCCTCCGCCCCCGCCGCCGCCGCAGTACCGCCCCCGCCACCACCCCTACTCCCCCGCCGCCTGGCACACCGCCGCCGCCTCCTCCGCCCCCGCCGCCGCCGCCAGTACCGCCCCCGCCACCACCCCCTACTCCCCCGCCGCCTGGCACACCGCCGCCGCCTCCTCCGCCCCCGCCGCCGCCGCCAGTACCGCCCCCGCCACCCCCCCCCCGCCGCCTGGCACACCCGCCGCCGCCTCCTCCGCCCCGCCGCCGCCGCCCGCCCCGCCACCACCGCCGCCTGGCACCGCCGCCGCCTCCTCCGCCCCCGCCGCCGCCGCAGTACCGCCCCCGCCACCACTCCCCGCCGCCTGGCACACCGCCGCCGCCTCCTCCGCCCCGCCGCCGCCGCCAGTACCCCCCCGCCACCCCCCTACTCCGCCGCCTGGCACACGCCGCCGCCTCCTCCGCCCCCGCCGCCGCCAGTACCGCCCCGCACCACCCCTACTCCCCCGCCGCCTGGCACACCGCGCCGCCTCCTCCGCCCCCGCCGCCGCCGCCAGTACCGCCCGCCACCACCCCCTACTCCCCCGCCGCCTGGCACACCCGCCGCCGCCTCCTCCGCCCCGCCGCCGCCGCCAGTACCGCCCCCGCCACCACCCCTACTCCCCCGCCGCCTGGCCGCCGCCGCCTCCTCCGCCCCCGCCGCCGCCGCCAGTACCGCCCCCGCCACCACCCCCTACTCCCCCGCCGCCTGGCACACCGCCGCCGCTCCTCCGCCCCCGCCGCCGCCGCAGTACCGCCCGCCACCACCCCCTACTCCCCCGCCGCCTGGCACACCGCCGCCCCTCCTCCGCCCCCGCCGCCGCCGCCCCGCCCCGCCACCACCCCCTACTCCCCCGCCGCCTGGCACACCGCCGCCGCCTCCTCCGCCCCCGCCGCCGCCGCCAGTACCGCCCCGCCACCACCCCCTACTCCCCGCCGCCTGGCACACCGCCGCCGCCTCCTCCGCCCCCGCCGCCGCCGCCAGTACCGCCCCCGCCACCACCCCTACTCCCCCGCCGCCTGGCACACCGCCGCCGCCTCCTCCGCCCCCGCCGCCGCCGCCAGTACCGCCCCGCCACCACCCCCTACTCCCCGCCGCCTGGCACACCGCCGCCGCCTCCTCCGCCCCCGCCGCCGCCGCCAGTACCGCCCGCCACCACCCCTACTCCCCCGCCGCTGGCACACCGCCGCCGCCTCCTCCGCCCCCGCCGCCGCCGCCAGTACCGCCCCGCCACACCCCCCTACTCCCCCGCCGCCTGGCACACCGCCGCCGCCTCCTCCCGCCCGCCGCCGCCGCCAGTACGCCCCCGCCACCACCCCCTACTCCCCGCCGCCTGGCACACCGCCGCCGCCTCCTCCGCCCCCGCCGCCCGCCAGTACCGCCCCCGCCACACCCCCTACTCCCCCGCCGCCTGGCACCCGCCGCCTCCTCCGCCCCGCCGCCGCCGCCAGTACCGCCCCGCCACCACCCCTACTCCCCCGCCGCCTGGCACCCGCCGCCGCTCCTCCGCCCCCGCCCGCCGCCCGCCCCGCCACCACCCCTACTCCCCGCCGCCTGGCACACCGCCGCCGCCTCCTCCGCCCCGCCGCCGCCGCCAGTACCGCCCCCGCCACCGCCGCCTGGCACCCCGCGCCTCCTCCGCCCGCCGCGCCGCCAGTACCGCCCCGCACCACCCCTACTCCCCGCACACCGCCGCCGCCTCCTCGCCCCCGCCGCCGCCGCCCCCCGCCACCACCCCTACTCCCGCCGCCTGCACCGCCGCCGCCTCCTCCGCCCCCGCCGCCGCCGCCAGTACCGCCCCCGCCACCACCCCCCCCCGCCGCCACACCGCCGCCGCTCCTCCGCCCCCGCCGCCGCCGCCAGTACCGCCCACCACCCCCTACTCCCCCGCCGCCTGGCACACCGCCGCCGCCTCCGCCTACCGCCACCACCCCTACTCCCCGCCGCCTGGCACACCGCCGCCGCCTCCTCCGCCCCCGCCGCCGCCGCCAGTACCGCCCCGCCACCACCCCCTACTCCCCCGCCGCCTGGCACACGCCGCCGCCCCCTCCGCCCCGCCGCCGCCGCCAGTACCGCCCCCGCCACCACCCCCTACTCCCCGCCGCCTGGCACACCGCCGCCGCCTCCTCCGCCCCCGCCGCGCCGCAGTACGCCCGCCACCACCCCTACTCCCCCGCCGCCTGGCACCGCCGCGCCTCCTCCGCCTACCGCCTACTCCCCGCCGCCCACACCGCCGCCGCCTCCTCCGCCCCGCCGCCGCCGCCAGTACCGCCCCCGCCACCACCCCCTACTCCCGCCGCCTGGCACACCGCCGCCGCCTCCTCGCCCCGCCGCCGCCGCCAGTACCGCCCCGCCACCACCCCTACTCCCCGCGCCTGGCACACCGCCGCCGCCTCCTCCGCCCCCGCCGCCGCCGCCAGTACCGCCGCCACCACCCCCTACTCCCCGCCGCCTGGCACACCGCCGCCGCCTCCTCCGCCCCGCCGCCGCCGCCAGTACCGCCCCGCCACCACCCCCTACTCCCCGCCGCCTGGCACACCGCCGCCGCCTCCTCCGCCCCCGCCGCCGCCGCCAGTACCGCCCCGCCACCACCCCTACTCCCCCGCCGCCTGGCACACCGCCGCCGCCTCCTCCGCCCCCGCCGCCGCCGCCAGTACCGCCCCGCCACCACCCCCTACTCCCCGCCGCCTGGCACACCGCCGCCGCCTCCTCCGCCCCCGCCGCCGCCAGTACCCCCGCCACCACCCCCTACTCCCCGCCGCCTGGCACACCGCCGCCTCCTCCGCCCCGCCGCCGCCGCCAGTACCGCCCCCGCCACCACCCCCTACTCCCCCGCCGCCTGGCACACCGCCGCCGCCTCCTCCGCCCCCGCCGCCGCCGCCAGTACCGCCCCCGCCACCACCCCTACTCCGCCGCCTGGCACACCGCCGCGCCTCCTCCGCCCCCGCCGCCGCCACCGCCCCCGCCACCACCCTACTCCCCGCCGCCTGGCACACCGCCGCCGCCTCCTCCGCCCCCGCCGCCGCCGCCAGTACCGCCCGCCAACCCCCTACTCCCCGCCGCCTGGCACCGCCGCCGCCTCCTCCGCCCCGCCGCCGCCGCCAGTACCGCCCCCGCCACCACCCTACTCCGCCGCCTGGCACACCGCCGCCGCCTCCTCCGCCCCCGCCGCCGCCGCCAGTACGCCCCCGCCACCACCCCTACTCCCCCGCGCCTGGCACACCGCCGCCGCCTCCTCCGCCCCCGCCGCCGCCGCGTACCGCCCCGCCACCACCCCCTACTCCCCCGCCGCCTGGCACACCGCCGCCGCCTCCTCCGCCCCGCCGCCGCCGCCAGTACCGCCCCGCCACCACCCCCTACTCCCCCGCCGCCTGGCACACCGCCGCCGCCTCCTCCGCCCCGCCGCCGCCGCCAGTACCGCCCCCGCCACCACCCCTACTCCCGCCGCCTGGCACACCGCCGCCGCCTCCTCCGCCCCCGCCGCCGCCAGTACCGCCCCCGCCACCCCCCTACTCCCGCCGCCTGGCACACCGCCGCCGCCTCCTCCGCCCCCCCGCCGCCGCCAGTACGCCCCCGCCACCACCCCCTACTCCCCCGCCGCCTGCACACCGCCGCCGCCTCCTCCGCCCCGCCGCCGCCGCCAGTACCCCCCGCCACCACCCCTACTCCCCGCCGCCTGGCAGCCGCCGCCTCCTCCGCCCCGCCGCGCCGCCAGTACCGCCCCGCCACCACCCCTACTCCCCGCCGCCTGGCACACCGCCGCCGCCTCCTCCGCCCCCGCCGCCGCCGCCAGTACCGCCCCGCCACCACCCCCTACTCCCCCGCCGGCACCCGCCGCCGCCTCCTCCGCCCCGCCGCCGCCGCCAGTACCGCCCCCGCCGCCTGGCACACCGCCGCCGCCTCCTCCGCCCCCGCCGCCGCCGCCAGTACCGCCCCCGCCGCCGCACACACCACACCGCCACCGCCGCCGCCTCCTCCGCCCCCTACCGCCCCCGCCACCACCCCTACTCCCCCGCCGCCTGGCACACCGCGCCGGCCTACCGCCCTACTCCCCGCCGCCTGGCACGCCGCCGCCGCCTCCTCCGCCCCCGCCGCCGCCGCCAGTACCGCCCCCGCCACCACCCCCTACTCCCCCGCCTGGCACACCGCCGCCCTCCTCCGCCCCCGCCGCCGCCGCCAGTACCGCCCCCGCCACCACCCCCTACTCCCCGCCGCCTGGCGCCGCCGCCTCCGCCCCCGCCGCCGCCGCCTACCGCCCCCCACCACCCCCTACTCCCCCGCCGCCTGGCACACCGCCGCCGCTCCTCCGCCCCCGCGCCGCCGCCAGTACCGCCCCCGCCACCACCCCACCCCGCCGCCTGGCACACCGCCGCCGCCTCCTCCGCCCCCGCCGCCGCCGCCAGTACCGCCCCGCCACCACCCCTACTCCCGCCGCCTGGCACACCGCCGCCGCCTCCTCCGCCCCCGCCGCCGCCAGTACCGCCCCCGCCACCACCCCCTACTCCCCCGCCGCCTGGCACACCGCCGCCGCTCCTCCGCCCCCGCCGCCGCGCCAGTACCGCCCCGCCACCACCCCCTACTCCCCCGCGCCTGGCACACCGCCGCCGCCTCCTCCGCCCCCGCCCGCCGCCAGTACCGCCCCCGCCACCCCCCCTACTCCCCTACACCGCCGCCGCCTCCCGCCCCGCCGCCGCCGCCACCGCCCCCGCCACCACCCCCCCCCGCCGCCTGGCACACCGCCGCCGCCTCCTCCGCCCCCGCCGCCGCCGCAGTACCGCCCCACCACCCCTACTCCCCGCCGCCACCGCCGCCGCCCTCCGCCCCCGCCGCCGCCGCCACCCCCGCCACCACCCCCTACTCCCCCGCCGCCTGGCACACCGCCGCCGCCTCCTCCGCCCCCCGCCGCCGCCAGTACCGCCCCCGCCGCCACACCGCCGCCGCCTCCTCCGCCCCGCCGCCGCCGCCAGTACCGCCCCGCCACCACCCCCTACTCCCCCGCCGCCTGGCACACCGCCGCCGCCTCCTCCGCCCCGCCGCCGCCAGTACCGCCCCGCCACCACCCCTACTCCCCCGCCGCCTGGCACACCGCCGCCGCCCCTCCGCCCCCGCGCCGCCGCCAGTACCGCCGCCACCACCCCTACTCCCCCGCCGCCTGGCACACCGCCGCCGCCTGCCCCCGCCGCCGCCCCGCCCCGCCACCACCCCCCCTCCCCGCCGCCTGGCACACCGCCGCCGCCTCCTCCGCCCCCCGCCGCCGCGCCAGTACCGCCCCCGCCACCACCCCTACTCCCCCGCCGCCTGGCACACCGCCGCCGCCTCCTCCGCCCCCGCCGCCGCCGCCAGTACCGCCCCGCCACCCCTACCCCCGCCGCCTGGCACACCGCGCCGCCTCCTCCGCCCCCGCCGCCGCCGCCAGTACCCCCGCCTACTCCCCGCCGCCTGGCACACCGCCGCCGCCTCCTCCGCCCCCGCCGCCGCCGCCAGTACCGCCCCCGCCACCACCCCCTACTCCCCGCCGCCTGGCACACCGCCGCCGCCTCCTCCGCCCCCGCCGCGCCGCCAGTACCGCCCCCGCCACCACCCCCTACTCCCCCGCCGCCTGGCACACCGCCGCCGCCTCCTCCGCCCCCGCCGCCGCCGCCACCGCCCCCGCCACCACCCCTACTCCCCGCCGCCGCCTGGCCACCGCCCCCGCCACCACCGGCCGCCTGGCACACCGCCGCCGCTCCTCCGCCCCCGCCGCCGCCGCCAGTACCGCCCCGCCGCCTGGCACACGCCCGCCGCCTCCTCCGCCCCCGCGCCGCCGCCAGTACCGCCCCGCCACACCCCCTACTCCCCCGCCGCCTGGCACACCGCCGCCGCCTCCTCCCCCCCGCCGCCGCCGCCAGTACCGCCCCGCCCCACCCCCTCCCCGCCGCCTGGCACACCGCCGCCTCCTCCGCCCCGCCGCCGCCGCCACCGCCCCCGCCACCACTCCCCCGCCACACACCGCCCCGCCACCACCGCCCTGCACACCGCCGCCGCCTCCTCCGCCCCCGCCGCCGCCGCCAGTACCGCCCTACTCCCCGCCGCCTGGCACACCGCCGCCGCCTCCTCCGCCCCCGCCGCCGCCAGTACCGCCCCCGCCACCACCCCTACTCCCCCGCCGCCTGGCACACCGCCGCCGCCTCCTCCGCCCCCGCCGCCGCCGCAGTACCGCCCCCGCCACCACCCCCTACTCCCCCGCCGCCTGGCACACCGCCCGCCGCCTCCTCCGCCCCGCCGCCGCCGCCAGTACCGCCCCCCGCCACCCCCCTACTCCCCCGCCGCCTGGCACACCGCCGCCGCCTCCTCCGCCCCCGCCGCCGCCGCCAGTACCGCCCCGCCACCACCCCCTACTCCCCGCCGCCTGGCACACCGCCGCCGCCTCCTCCGCCCCGCCGCCGCCGCCAGTACCGCCCCCGCCACCACCCCCTACTCCCCGCCGCCTGGCACACCGCCGCCGCCTCCTCCGCCCCCGCCGCCGCCGCCAGTACCGCCCCCACCACCACTCCCCCGCCGCCTGGCCACCCAGTACCGCCCCGCCACCACCCCCTACTCCCCCGCCGCCTGGCACACCGCCGCCGCCTCCTCCGCCCCGCCCGCCGCCGCCAGTACCGCCCCCGCCACCACCCCCTACTCCCCGCCGCCTGCACACCGCCGCCGCCTCCTCCGCCCCCGCGCCGCCGCCACCGCCCCGCCACCACCCCCTACTCCCCGCCGCCTGGCACACCGCCGCCGCCTCCTCCGCCCCCGCCGCCGCCGCCAGTACCGCCCCGCCACCACCCCCTACTCCCCCGCCGCCTGGCACACCGCCGCCGCCTCCTCCGCCCCCGCCGCCGCCGCCAGTACCGCCCGCCACCACCCCCTACTCCCCCGCCGCTGGCACACCGCCGCGCCTCCTCCGCCCCGCCGCCGCCGCCAGTACCACCACCCCTACTCCCCGCCGCCTGGCCACCGCCGCCGCCTCCTCCGCCCCCGCCGCCGCCGCCAGTACCGCCCGCCACCACCCCCTACTCCCCCGCCGCCTGGCACACCGCCGCCGCCTCCTCCGCCCCGCCGCCGCCAGTACCCCCCGCCACC